>JADRCD010144827.1:0-2500 GCA_019843815.1 Montemys delectorum
TTATCAAGTCCAGAGATACCAGTTTCATGTCACATTTATTTTAAATATGCATAAGAAGACAGATGCTGAAATAGAGACAGAGATAGAGAAATAAGTAGAAAAATAAATACACACATGGATTTCCTGGATGTGTAGCACTGCGTAGGTTCATGTGCTCAAAGCATTGAAACCCAGGCAGTAAGAGGCACCTGGGTTCAAGTTCTGGGAGACAGCATCCCCAGAGCAATGCAATTGACACGAAGAGGTACTTAGCATAGGAGTGTGGGGTAGAACAGCATAGGTAGCACAGAGTAGAAAACAAACACAAAACAGAACCATCTCTCCAACCTCCCAAATGGACAGATCCATGTCAAAAGGATCCAAGGGTCGACCTAAAAGGCCTCAAAACTGGAAAATCTTGATGAATAGATTAACAAGTGTGGTACAAGATCATGCTGTGGGTTGAAAGGCTTCTTTCCAAAATTCAAGTTTTGAAAAACAATGGCCAATTGGATAGTTTGAAGAACTCCAAATCATAAATGAACAAGGAATGAAGACGATATAAGATCACAGTTAGTGTCTTCTATAAAAATTGAAGCAGACATATTTACTGATGAGTGCAAAACTGGTGAGAGAAACTTACGGGCATATGGAATATGTGCAAAGCCTAGAACCTCATCTAATATGTATTAATTATTATGAATTGCCTGATATTTCTTCTTTCCAACAAAGGACTTCGTACTTTACCACATGTGTGTGGACTAGACTTAGAAAGCCACTTCCAGCGAACAATATTGTGGTAGAAATGGAAGTAGTGGATACCTTCTTAGCCGAGGTTAAAGGCAAGCATTCCTAGAAAGAAGTCATCCTGTAGTGTCAGGCGCATCATTGTATGGGAGCACATTCTCCTCAAAACGAACTGGTTCCAATTTGTCATGGGAAACCATGAGACAAATGCAAGAAGGGTGTTATGTAGAGCACCTGTCCTGTGCTCTTCAGAAGTATCATGAAATGAAAAGTAACAAGACCAAGAAACTCCTGAATTGAGTTTCTTCAGGAGACATTGTGGTTGAACATGAGATAACATACTATATTTGATCAGTGAGTACAAAGAGACATTTAAGAATGTCTTGGTGATGTCAAAGCATATGTCCCAATGTGGTTGATAGTAGCAGACTGTCACTAATTCTTAGTTTCAAAAATAGCCTGATTTTGTAAGGGATCCACATGGGGGAGGCCAAGTCATGTGGTGTGCAGGGATTTTTCTTTGTTGATTTTCTGAGAAAGTTAGAGTTATGTTAAAGGTAAAAGTTTTAAATTTGTGTTTGATAACTATTACTGTTGGGTTGCTAACATGTTAACCTCAGAACCTGACTTACTTATGTTCAGAAACAGATAGTGGAGACAATTCTGCTGAGCTAATGTGCTGCCTTGAAACTCTGAGACTCAAACTCGACATTATCAGTACGCTGGAATAAATTTAAAGCCCTTCCTGTATGCAATGCTGCTTGCTTGAATTCAAATCTGTATGGGAGAAATTCAAGTTAGGACTATCACATTTAAGTCACATTGTAATACTAGAATATGGCTAATTCATATTTCTTCTCTTCAAGAATAATCAACATAGATTTTTGCATACAAACAGTTACAGATGGTTCTGTAAGGGTCACTTTTCTTTTGTCCTAAATATAAGTCATATGAAAATTTGACATGGACATTGAAAGCAAATTTATTTTTGAAAGTCCTCCACAATAAGCCCATATTCATTGCTACTTAAAGTAGAACACTATTACACAGCTGGTGAGGAATGAGTGTCTTCATTAAATAATTAAAACTTATTAAATGGAAAGACCCACAATGTTGTCCAGTCCCTATCTGTGTACTCAGAGCACCTGAAGGATGAGGCATCCCACAGAGCTTTGAAGATGCATGCACATACCTGTGAAAAACCAGCTGCAGGACTCCTGAGTTCTTGTTTAGAAACCAAAGTAATCCTGAGTTTCGAATAATGGGGCTATATCAGGGATCCTACAAAAGAAACAAAGCACAGTTCAAATACTCTAATTCTAAATTTGTACCATATCTTCTGTTAGAATGGTCCAAAGGAGCTGGAGAGAAGGCTTGGCAGTTAAGAGCATTGGCTGCTCTCTCAGAGGACCAAAGTTCAAGTCCTAGTACCTACATGTGATATCACACTGTCTATAACTTTAGTTCCAAGGATATGAGATCCTCTTCTGGCTTCATGTACATGGTTGACAGACTCCTATACAGGTAATATGTCCAACACAAAAAATAAAACGAAGAAAAAAAGCAAAAAAGAAGGATCCAGAACTACTTCAAAAGAAATCATTTCTCACCTGTCTTTGGGTTCTTCTCTTTCATATTAGAAATTCTTTACAGTAGTCATGTAGCTTCAAGTTCATTAATCTCGGAATGCATTTTCTTTTCCTTTGACAGTACTGGGGATCAAACTCAGGGCTTTGTGTGTCTGAGAAATACACTGTACTGGTGAGCCCTCTCT
>JADRCD010144827.1:5000-30470 GCA_019843815.1 Montemys delectorum
GCCTGGTCATCAGTCCTGGGCCAGAATGAAACAGTGACTGAGATCATGCCTGACTTTATCAAATGTTGCGCCTCCCCTGGTTGTAAACTTGTATCTGACCTGTGAGAGATGGACCTGGCTCCAGGGTTCAGCATCAACTGCAGTCTCTTCTCTGTAAGATTATAAGCCGAGAAGAATATATAAAGACCTGAAATTAGTCTTATGAAATAATCCTTTGCCTTAAAAATGTAAGAAAAATCACAAAGTTAATTTTGAACATGGTTTTGTTGATGACTTTTAAAATACCAATCAGAGCCTAATACGTTCACCTGAAAACCTGTCAAAAAGTCATGCGGAGAGATGACTGTCGTGAAGAGTGTGTCTGGCATGGAAGTGGCTTTTATGTACACCTGACATTATGCAAAGGAAAACAGGCTGCTCCACAGCTTAGTCCTCCTCCCCAGATTTCATTTCCTGTAAGCAGGTCTTCAGAGCACAGCAGAGTTTGCACAAAACTAAAGGACCAGCTGAAGGAAGCTCACAACCTTTAAGGAGTCCTTTAATTCTCCTCTCTCCCATTTAGGCTCGGCAGGGTTCTTAGGGAAGGCTTCAATGAGCAATTAAATGCTGAGAAATTCATCTGTACATCCAAAATTGGAAAGGTGATGAATATGCATTTTTGCCTCTAGCTAGGACCCTAGCCTCCACCTTCCTTTAGTGAAGTGACTGCAAGCTTGTTGAGCGAGGATGTCCCACAGTGTTTTCAAGTTCACATTAAGTAGGCATCAGGACACAAAAAGTTATTTTTTTTCCCATGCTCAAGAGAGTTGTATAACATCTAATGTGATCAGATTTCTTTCTGAGTAATGAATATGGAAATTAGATAATTGGACTCTGGGAGTGGGTTCAAATGAACTCTAAGAATTTAAATAACTAAGGCCAAAGGGTATGGAGAGCTGTGTGCCTAATAACAATAGTATATGTTGATAATTGCAAGAGAAAGATTTTATTAAACAAATATTATTAAAATTATTTCATAATTGAATACCTCCATAAACAGCCATTACCAGAATGACTTGAGAATGATTCTCACATCATGAAAAATAATTAATTTTACCTCAAGCAGGTATATTCCTAATTTCAGATGACTCTAGGGTGGAGGTGTGCATTAAATTTAAAGCATGATAGAAAATAAGACCCCATCAAGGTGTTTCCTTTTTTATTATTCAGTTATTTCAATCTTGAACACACTATACAGATTAGCCATGCATAATGAATCAGGGAGTGCAGAGCAGTTATCGCTCTGTGGGGTTGTCTTCTTGTCTACTTTTTATTTTTTACTTACAGTCTCTAGATTTCCTTATTGCTCATTTTGGCTTTGAGGATAGGACCTGTTCTGGATACAGCTATATAGATGGAGGTATCAAATGACAGATGTGATAGGACCCTTTGTTTACATAGTGAGGTTTTTAAGGTATGAGTTTGAGTTGTCCACTCCTTTTGCCATTGTGAAGTAGACTTGGACTCCCCAGTATTGACGAGATCTCATGGTCCATACTGACCACCTTCCATCTATCCAGCTTTTCACTTCGTACTCACATCTTTACTGCCCTCTATCTTCACTGTGATGGGAATCCCAGAGAAAGGTTGTCACTGGGATAGATAGGGCATCCCAGAGAGCAGTCTTCAGACACTAACAGTGTTGTGGCAATCCATCTCTACTTCACACAGCTCTTCTTTTCCTTTATGGACTGTGTTGGTGCCTTGGGGAACGAATGCTGTTGTAATTTCTCCCCAGGGAGACAAGAAGAGGACATTTGTAGAACAGAAGTTGGGTAGAACTCTCCACAGGCTAGGAGACTGAAGGCAGGATCTTTCCCTTTTCAGTCAAAAATAAGTTTTATTTTAAGGTACTAGAGCAAACCAGTTTCTCTCATCTTCAAGTTCAGTGTGGACTATTCTTTGATTTCCTTCTTCTCCAACCTAATGCCTCTAGCCAATCATCCAACTTCCTTAGGAACTGACATAAGAAGATGAAACCATCAACCAAAGAGTACACACAGAGGGACTCATGGTTTCAGCCACATATATAGCAGAGGATGGCCTTGTCGGACATCAATGGGAGGAAAGACCCTTGGTCCTGTGAAGGCTCAATGCCCCAGTGTAGGGGAACACCAGGATGGGGAAGCAAGAGTATGTGGGTTGGTGAGCAGGGGGGAGGGGAAGGGGATAGACTGTTTTTGGAGGGGAAATGAGGATAGAGGATAACTTTTGAAATGTAAATAAAGAAAATATCTAATAAAAATGTTAAAAAAAAAGAATGCATAGCTTTGTTAAATCAGTTGTCACTGTGGGTTTTAAGGTATCTCCACTAATTTATGCCACATTCTTAGTTTCTCTTGCTTTTGGAAAGCCAACGGTTTAAAGTAGGGATGCCTTAACAACACCTTTCTGGGAGCGGGCTGCTGTTCTCCAAGTTCATGGCATTCAAAATTCCCTGCCTCTCACCAGCTGTGCCCATAAAGCTCTGTTCTCTGAATCGGTCATCTCTGGTTCCAAACTGAGCTGTATCACTAACTGCCTGGATTTCCTTCTGGTTCCCCAAGGCTTCATTTGATTGAATCCTCTCTGGGACCTAAGCCCAATTCCTGGTTCTTTAGAGAAATGTTCTTAGTTTACCCAACCTCAGGTACTACTGCTTCATTGGTCTTTCTGACAGTGATCTCCTTGATCCCCCTTCTACCTATGGAGCTTCACAATTGCTCATGTTTGGTTCGCCTGCCTCCCCATCAACCTCGTGTCTCCAAGAGGGAAGAGCTATGGGCAGGAAATGTTATGATACCCACTATAGTGGCTTCTACCTCATGCTTACGCTCTCTGCTAGGATCACTAGTTATTTATTTGTGTCACTTATAAACAATGTTTTTTTTAATTAGATATTTTCTTTATTTACATGTCATATGATTTCTCCTTTCCCAGTTTCCCCTCCAACAAACAAACAAACAAACAAACAAAAACAACAAGAACAAACTCCTGTTGCCTCCCCCCTCCACCTGCTTGCCACCCCACTCTCTCCCACTTATCGGTCCCTGCATTCCCCTACACTGGGGCACAGAACCTTCACAGGGCCAAGGGCCTCTTCTCCCATTGATGATCAACTTTGCAATCTTCTACTACACACATGCTGCCAGGACATGTAATTGGTGGGCTAAATCACACTGATCATCTATTGCAGGTATAAACTATAAGTCCCTTCATTTAAGTCAAGTACATAAGCACTCTGGAGTTGCATCCCGCTACAAGCATTACAAGAGGTCCATGAGTAACAGAGATAACATAGAGAATAGTAGGAACAAAAGCAAAGATGTCTGTTATACAATTCAGTATACTTGTGGATTTGACTTAGAATTTCTTCTTTTTGATCATACTTTATACTCTGTTCTAAAATTATTTTGACTAACAGATTTCCTTACTCTTCCTTAATGCTTGGTGATCACAGTCTTCACTTTAGTGTAATTACAGGACTATATCTAAACTCTATACAAGAAACTCCTTCTGAAGAGAATGTAATGAGAAGGCCATCTATTTCTAGAACAGGACGAGTTTACTTCCAATTCAATATTCAACATCTTTTCTTTAGTCATTGGGCAAGCATGGTCCTGAGGTGATGGTTCTGCCAGGAAGGAGACTACTGCACAAGCATGAGGCTCTGAGTTCAGATACCCACACCTACAGAAAAAGCCAGGAGCTGTTGGCATTCCTGGAATCCCAGTGTCATTGAGGGAGAGACAGATCTCTGGGACATCCTGGATAGCTATTCTTGCCAAATTGGTGAACAACAGGTTCCAAAAAGAGCCTCTGTTTCAAACCCTGTGGAAAGTGATTGTGGGAGGCACCTGACACTGACCTTTGTCCTCTGTGCACACTTGTACATACATGTGTGTATACATAGGTGCACTAATACGTATACTGTCTACAGACAGCACAGAGAGAGATCTGAGAATTCTGTTCACTTAGTCTATTGTCTGAACCCATCTAGTGTTAGGGCTGACTAAATCTGACAACAGCATGCATTCAACAACTCACTCACCTCTTGTCCAAGTGGATGATCAGAGTGAACGAGTACATTTTCTTCAAAATGACTGAATATTTCTGAGCCAACATCTTTCTAATCCAAGTAAGTGGAATCCCTCCACAGCCAACTGGCAAATTAAGAGTCATCTCTGGCTCTTGGAATCAACTTCTTCCCAGAGAGAAGACATTTATCTTCTTTAGGCTAATGGCTACTAGAGTGAGCCAAACAGCAGTTTGCTCTAGTTCTTTTTAATATTGGATATCCTTCCTGGATTACATTTTTATTCTCATGGCAAGGACTCCTAGGTCCTGATCCCAACCATTTGAGACTGAGAACTGCTTTTTTTGTGTGTGCATAGAAGCATTGGTAAAGTTTTCTATACCAGGATATTGATCTTGACACTTAGATGGGTTGAGAGACACTTAGCACTTCAGATATTCCTCTGGAGCCAGTCAGTTTTGGGTGTAAAGTTTCAATGTGGGTTTTCTTACCTGTGTAGGGAATAAATTAACAGTCTCCTCACACAAATACTGCAAAGTCAATATTAATATGAGTTAGGTAGAACTCTTTCAAAGGCCATGTAAGACTTTCCTGAAAATGACTGAAAGTTCATACTTATCTTGTCTTTATATTGAAGAGATCATCTCCATTTCTCCCCTATAGGATATAGAATGTGTGGTATGTGTGTTTGTGTGTGTGTGTGTGTGTGTATGTGTGTGTGTGTGTATGTATGTGTGTGTGTTTGTGTGTGTGTGTGTGTGTGATATGTACTATATAGTCACTTTCTTCCAAACTATTTTTTCAACTGCTGATGGAACTATTGTCTCGTCCAAATGTCAGGATATAGTCTCCATTCCTATCCCTCTTCATACTTATGTGGAATTTGTAAAAAGTATTCCCTTTAGTGCTACCTCAAAGCATTCCCTGGAGTACACAATCCCTCTTAATGTTTTACTGAGACTTTTGATTGACATAAATCATTTATTTTTACTATGGTCTTTAAATCCATCTGAAAGTGGCTTTCAGGGAACTTCCACCTCTTTTCCTTAATGCTAGGAACTGGTTCCCTGTCCTTACAGCTCCTTTTTTCTTTATCTGCATTATTCTTGCCATTACCTTTAATCTTTGTCCTTGCTGCTCTCTAAGTCTGGGACAGTCCTTCCTAGGCTTTGCCTGTTTGGCTTCCTCTTGTCAGCTAAGAACACGATCTCCTCAGTCTTATTGCTATCTTCTATCCTCTCAGTGTAGAAGCTACTGTCTGTAGTCATTTTAGTTTCCATCTGACCTCCTCATCTCCCAAGAATATACACTTCCCTATCTCAAAAGTTCCCATTCTCCTTTATGTCCCCAGGAACAGAAGAGGAGAAAACACAGGGCAGATGCGTGATAAATATTTGATGCACCTGACTCAGTGAATGAGATTTGTGAGTCTCTACTTCTCTGCCTTGCTAACACATCTTTTAGAAAAAGAGACAAGAAATAAAGGAAAGGCAAAAGAAAGAGTTTACTCCAGGAAAAATTTTGCTGCCTTTTCAACAATTAGACATGCACACTCCAGAAAATGCCAGGCCCTTAGAGCTGAGCTTTAACAGTGTCTCCAACCAAAAGGAAATTCTTAATCTTTCCACATCTGTATTAATAGTGATATTAATAGTTATCATAATGAAAATAGTAAAACTATAATGGGAGCAACAGTGTACAGACCAAGGGCAACATTTTTTCCTCTGGCATTATTTTAAAGACTGATTTTCGTACTATTGGTGATTTATGTCTTTATCCCTTGGATAATGATATTTTGGGGCAAATTTAATAAGAGAAATATGAAAGAGTTCCAAGTAGTTAACACAACAATTCATTCCTTTTTACTACTACTTCTTTCTCATTGAGATTTACCTTTAATTAATTATGAGCTCATTTAAGGAATAGTGTTTAGTCATTGTAATTTGGGTATGTTATTCAAGGTTCATATCGCTTCTCTATTCAACTATGGCTGAATATTTTGACATCGGCCACAGGGAACCAAAATACCTTTGGTTACTTGAACTATGAGAAATGTCATGTTGTTAAACTGTACTTCAAGGAACATCGTCTCAAGTGTTCTGAAGCACTCTTTTTTAAATACTCAAGGGAATTAGGCATTATTGATTACAAACAGGACAGAGGAGTGCCTACAAATATGACCCTTAACGTTTGTAAATATCAAGGTTTAGGTTTGGGCAGATAAAATAGAGTAGGGCATTAATACAGACGAGTGAGTGTCACTACAGAAACAGCAGTTTTCTTTGGAATATTTGGTTTCTTCTAAGATGTATTGAAATCCTTTTGTCTGCTTTGATACAAAACCTCCTCCACAAAGCAAAGATAGAATGCTGGGGTCTATTTTGCATGTTTAGAATGTGTAAAATTTCACGTATTTTCATGACGTCCAGGAAGCCAAAGAAGGATATTTATAGACGTTTCTAGAACAAAACAGAAAAGTAATAATGAAAAATAAGGGCAGATGATAGCTCCTTTATTAGGCTAAGTTGAAATAGGCTTTGTATTGTATTTTATGGAAAAAAAAAACTGCTTAGAAAATATGCTTTTGTGCCTATCTATACACGTGAACATACATATACATTTATATATTTGAACATGATTTAGAAAATATACATGAAGTGATATCTTCATTTTATGGTGAGAGAGAGAGAGACTACGTAGCATAAATTGTTAATATTTACTTCTTGGGCATGAAATAAGAAAGTATTGCAGTAATGAAGGGAAACTTGTGAGTTTGATTTAGAGAAAATTGTGTGATGTCTTTTAAGCACTATGTGTTGTGCTATTATCTGACCTGTCTAAATCATCCCCCATCATTTCCATATTCATCTCTCTGTAGTTCATCTTCTGTGCACTAAGTGTGTGTGTGTGGGAGCCAGGGGGTGGAGGGAGGAGAGGTTCTGCGATGGTGATTGTAGTCAGCATAAAGAGTTGCTGAAATCTTGCTGAAATCATCCGTCTATGGCTGGACGGTGACTAAGGAGGAGAGCAAGTCTCAGTTGATTTGAAGTAGTGTTGTGAACACCAAAGACACCTAAGGCGTGTTAAGTAATAGAGTCATTAAGAAATGTCAACACAAATGCACAGGTTGAGAAGGTACCCAGCGTAAAAATATTCCAGTTAACTGAAATGTGTTTACTTATGCAAACTAGCTGTCAAAAAATCTCAATAACAAATCTTATTTATCTACCATGAAAGAAGCCCCCAAAGTTCTGAGACAGGCTATACAAAATGTTTTTAATAATTTACATAATTTGAACAGTTTTTTTTATCATTAGTCTTCATTTAGTACAGTTGATAGAATTAGAAGTGGCTTGCATTAAGAAATAATTAGAAGTGAAATCTCAATGAGAATAAAGTACATGATGCAGAGAGTGGGGAGAATCAGAAGTGATATGGAAAGAAATCTAGAGAACATGTTCCTGAAACTGTTTAGTGCCTGGTCACTTAGCCTTGTGGAGTAGGACTTTACATATCAATGTGACTATTAAATTAAGACATCAAGAATGTCAAATTCCTTGAGGCAGCGTCCAAAGACTTCATAGTTTTCTTTAATGATTTTTTTCATGCATTATATCCTATCATGTTTTTTTCCATCCCCCAATTCCTCTAAGACCCTACCCACCTCTCTACCTACTTCTTTACCACCTCCCTACTGACCCAACTTTATATTCTTTCTTCTCTTTTCTCTTTAAAACAAAGACAAACAAAACTAGAAACATACCAACTTCCTCATGAAAACTTAAAAAAAAGAAATAAAAATAAATAATAAAAAAGACCAATGAGACAAAAAGAGCCCAAGCAAAGCAAAATGAGACAAAACTGTTTGGTTGTGTTGGCTCCCTATTCCTGGGCATGGGTTCTGCCCTGCAGTGTGGTTAATATGCCCAGTGAGACTCCACTGGAGAACATTTCCTTTTGCTTGCCAGCAGGTATCAAAAGACTATCATCCTAACACTATACTGCTGCACCCATAGATCACACTTCACTCAGCCTTCGTCAGAGAAGCTTTTTTTTTTTTTTTAACAATACGTGGGAACTGACACAGAGACCCCCAGTTGGATAATGTGTCTCAGAACACTGAAAGCCTCTGGAGCACTCAGTTCTAAGTGGGATGCCTTCATCAAAGCCCTCCCTCAAGGCTCAGAGATCTATGCAGAAGAGGAGGAGCAAAGATTAGAATGGGAGGTTGTGGATTACTCCAAGGAAACAATTTCTCTGAGACACAACAGGACTGATGCACATATACATTCGCAAGTACTGTGGCATCATGCACGACTATAGAGATTCAAGTCAAACTGGGCTGACACAGCTTTAACACCAGTGTCAACAATGGTCCTATTCTAACAAGAGCTCAATAAAGCCCTTGGTATTGGATGATTGAGTTTTCCTTTTCAACTCTAGAAGGAATACATTTTCTCCATATATCTTTTATTAAACTATTTACTTAATGTTACTTGAAAGACCATTCAATGAAAGTTCTTATGTGGATTACATTTTCACTAGCAACAGTGAAACTTGGACCAAAACTCAGTATTGTTGCTTCCCCCAAAAGAGAAGACAGCAAATGAAGATGAACTGCTAAATTTGAACATACAGTAATTTCCTATCTTTGAAATAAAGATAATGCTGTTTATTACATAGCAATAATCTTATGAACAGTCTTGAACTCATATCTGTAAATCATTGGAATTAACTGGGGAAAAAAGCATACTCCTTAGTTACAAATATTCTTGTTTTAGGGAATGCAGGCAGCAGGAGGAGGAGGAGCTGTGTCACTAAAGACTCCAGAGTGATATTGTGCAGGAGGGAGAGACACCGAGGGACATATTAGAACAATTGGTTCATGTGAATTTTAGAGGCTGAGAACTGCTATTACAAGAAACTCAGAGCTGCTGGGGTGAGAGTTTTGTAGCTCAGTATAAAGTTGAAGGTCTTTGCATCAGTTAAACGCATGGTGTAACTGATTGTGAAGTCAGCAACCTATAAGGCCAGCAGACTGGTCTTTTCAGTCCTGGAGTCCCAAGCTCAGAGTCCTGCTGTCCAATAAGAGCAAACAAAGAGTATATCCAAGATCTGGGAGACCATCAATGCACTGCATTCCCTGGGCTCACAGACATGTGGATGGTGCCTTCCCTGATGAGGGTCAATCTCGCCTGGTATGGTTCCATCCTCTGCAAATTCCTAACAGACACAACAAAAGATTGAATCTCTGTTTTCTAGGTATTCCATAATCCAGTCAGAATGACACCAAAAAAATCAACATCACAGGGGCCATCCAATGTCACAGATGACTGTCTCTAGGCATGAAGAAGAAATGAACAAATAGAAGAGGAAAGGAAGTATCTCTCACATCCCAGAGAAAGCAACCCATCTCAAGACTTTAGACTGTGATTGACCAACAATCTAAATGCTCTCCTGTAAAAAGGCAATGCAAGAATTATTAAACAGGAAGGAAGAGAATAAAAAGATCTCGTATGAGTTTACTTCAGCAAAGACAAAGAACTACAGGAAGGAAAAATGCTGCAAGAGTGAGAAGTCTTACTGGGTACCTCATTTTCTCTTTAGAGATGAGTGCCTCTTGGTTACATGTTTGTGGCTCATCCACTTTCTATACTATGTAGGTTAAATCTATACCCTTGGGCCAACTTCTCCCTTGCCTGTATGTTTCTGGGTCAAGTCCTTCTCTCTGAGTCCGTACCCTTAGGCAATTTTCATGTCAAGTAATGCAAACCAATTTTAATATTAGCCTAAGGTAAACATAATTAGGAGGGTAAATTTTTTTTGCCAAAAGTGGAAAATTCATACAATGTACTTCAAACTCAAATGTAATTTTTGCAAAAAAAATTCTGTCTTTTAATTTTCTAAAGCATATTATATCAAAGATGCTCAGAGCTAATAGCATCCACATATTATTACATTTTTCCAACAAAGGGAGTATATTTGAAGATAATAGTATATTGTATTTAAAGATAATTTTGCAAGTTACCAAACTGGCACATTCTTGCAAAACACTCAACAATTCATATCCTACTTACCAACAAATTGCTATACCATAAATAAGTATAGAGAGCTCCTTTAATATTTAATATCTGCAAGAGGCATTTTAAGTATTTGAACAATCAAAAACAAAATAAAGGACATATGGGGACAAGAAAGTTAGAGAGAGTAAAACCATTTAGTAGAGGGTTTATTGAATAAAGAGGAATGAAAAGCTGAGTGTTGAGACTGTAGGTATGGGATGCATGGGGACCAGCAGAGCTGGCCTATGCGTGAGGACCAGCAGAGCTGGCTATGTGTGAGGACCAGCAGAACTAGTCTGTGTGTGAGGACCAGCAGAGCTGGCGTGGTCCACACTCAGTTTTCTCACATAGAAGAAAGGCCCAGAGGACTCACAGAAAAGTCAAGAATGAGGAGAGAGGGCCAAGAAGTGGTGAGAAAAAATAATTAGGAATAAAAATTAAAAGCCGATGTCACTTTTTACTGGTGTGTATGCACATGTGCACACCTATCTGTGGGTCCATGAGAGTGAGGTGTGTGTGTGTGTGTGTGTGTGTGTGTGTGTGTGTGTGTGGTGTGCTCATTTGTATGTAAATGTAGCTATGCAACTATGACAACCTTCTGGAGGTCTAAGGTCACCTTTGGATTCTTGTCATTTTTCACCTTTTCTGAGATGGGCTAGCTTGGCTGAAAGATGCTGGACACTCTCCGGTCTTTACCCCTTTTCTCTGGGTGTGACAGCAGATAAGTGTGTTAAGGGTCCAGCTTTAATGTGAGTTCCTGGGACTTGAACTTGGCTCCTCACACTTGCACAACAGACATTTTTGCACAGTAAGATATCTCTCTTGTCTTTGTTTAACTTTTTTAAAAGACTTGTGATTTTTCTCTTTAATTGCACGAATAAGCTTTATATTTTTAATTCTGTAATTAGACCTTCAGGTTATTGTTATTTTGAAGAGTAGTTTCTGCATGCACCCTCTATATCCTAGTATTTTCTAGTTAGACTTGTAATCTGGGGTTCAGTATTGTATGTTTCACATTTTAAAAGTTTGATTAGGAGACAAAGAATCCCCAGTTCAGCTAGATTCTTAACTAGTGGTCCTGCTAAAGGGATTTAACTTTGAAGAGCCAGATGGATGTTTTCCCCTTAGTCAGAAGATCTGCTGCTGAGTCATAAGGTACTGGACTCCAGGGATGGGAAAAAGTAGAAAGAGTGGCCATTCGACAACAAGAAGCCCACAATGTTCTAGAACACAGTATATTTCTGTGAAGTTGGTTTTCTCCCACAAGTAGCTTCTATGCCTGAGTCCTACTCCTATTGTAATTTGACCTGAAAATTAAAACCTTCCACCTTGGAAGGCTCCCTGTCCCAGGTTAGGCTTGTCATCCTTCTTCCCACTGAAAAGCCGTTAGTTGCCTGGTTTGTAGCGGAAACTGATGGAGCATTCATCACTTTTCTCTTGGGCAAGCTTGAGCTGGAGAGGAAGACTTTGGACACATACTGTTTTACTCAACAGTTGGATTCATTTTTAAAATCCTATTTCAGAGAAGGGGTCAGGTGTCTAAGTGATGGGCAACGATGGGGTAAGGCTACAGCAGAATTTCCTGAGCAGTGATCTTGTCAAGCATGGCTGAGTCACAATTCTGTGTCCTCTGCCTGGAAGCTTCTTGGAGCAGAAGGTAAATTGCATAAACAATTCTCTGTGAGAACAAATGCTCCCCATAAGCAAAAAATTAAAACACAACATCTAAAAATAGGCAACATTGCCCGTGTAGGAGTTCTGGATGGGACCTTTTGACCTTTGTCTTTCCCTACAAATGGATTTGTGAGGCTAATGGAAGTTTTATGGATATTAGGTACAGAATAGAGAAAAGAAACTAACTTCCCTGTGAATTGAAGGAGGATATAGACTATTTCTGCAATCTAGAAGACAGGAAAAGCTTGCCACCAAGCTGATCTTGCCCATCTCTGATTATTAGTGATGGTCCAGGTTTCAGAGCTTGGCAGTATATTGTCTCTAACATTTCATGTTATTCTGTCTTTGTTTATATATCCCCACCAGATATGCATTCCAGTTTAATGAGAAGCTCTTCCTAAGAGATGTCCTCAAAGGATTCTATTTACATAGGCAAAGCTTGAGAAAAAACAGAGTCTAACCTTTAATTGTGAATTAATACATAACTTTCAAGGGGTATGGAGGGGCCTATGAGACAACTACACTGCCATGTATGGTTTTTAGGGATAAAAAAAATCTTCGGAATGATTTAATAGTCTTGAGTTTAGAGTCAAACATTCAAACTTTCAGTTTTTTTTTTTTTTTTAAAGGTAAGGTTAGGGTGGGGTGATCTAGGGAGATGCCTCAGTCTGTAAAGTGCTTGGCTGAAGACTTGCAAGAGTCGGGTCTTCAGTTGTGTCTCATGCAGACCTCATGCAAAAAATCCAGACAAGGGAGCCTGCACTCATTCTGAGACAAGTGCCTCAATAGCCAGCTAGTCTATCTGAATTGGTAAATTGCATCTTCAGAAAGAGTCTCTGTATCAAAATAATAAGACAAAACAAACCAAAAATTAAGGTGGGTAGTGATAGAGGAATACCTGAAATGTCACTTCTCACTTCCATATACACACTTTGTGCTCACATGAAGGCGTACATAAATATACACATACATACACAAATGTTCCTCTTCTATTCCCATGCCTAACCTATACCATATATCTTTAATAGAATCTTAAACTCGGCTTCAGAAAAAAATAAATTTACAAAAAAGGGAAAAGGTAAAGCACAGGTGACATTGTCAAGAACAAATGTCACTTCTCAGCCCTTAGCTTGTGGCCACTGTAAGACCCAACCCCCAAGCTGTTCATGCTCATCCATGCAGGCGCATGGATCTCACCATTCTCTTGTCTCTGTACTTGTTTTTTGGTACAGAGCTCTGGACTGTAAGATATTTGATTTCTGGTAATTAATCAGCTCCTCATACATGCCGCGTTTCTCCCCCAGGCCCAGATCAAGTGAGTGATCCGAATCTAGCTTGAGGAAAAAAGAAAGCATTTGTGCTCTGAGTGCCCAGAATACAACACTGATAAACAGTTGTAGGGAAAACACTGAATTTAAATGGCATTGTTTTTCTTCCCAAGCTATGTCATCTCAAAAAAATAAATACACATACCAAAACCCTACAACAAAACAAAAGCTAAGCAAAAACACGATGGATGCCCTTTAAACAGAAATCATTTTGCCCTAATAAAAAGAGTTATCAAGATTTGCTTGTGTTGGCAGTCTGTTGCCTTTGTCTCAGGAGTTTGCCTGGAATGTTAATGTTCATTCGTAAACACCTTTGTGTTTGGCTCTGTCTATATTCCTTTATCTCTGAATTTCTTGTTTGGCTTGTCTCTATAATAACCCAGTTACTACTAATTTTATCAGTTGCTTTGAAAAATGTAAACTTGTATTAGTAATTTGTTATGCCTGGAGATTCAGCAACTTTCATTCTTTCCAATTACTTTCCTGTCTGCCTGGACAGACATTTATAACATCGGGTTTGGTTTTGGAACAGAAAAGATTCTCGTGTATTTGTCTTGCAGGTAATTTTGAGCCTTCTTGTTTTTATAAATAATGGAGTCCTGTAATAGGTTCCTTGTCTTTGCCAATTATTCTGCTCAAAACTGAGATCAATCAATCAATCAGTTGTCAGGAACATTTGTGAATTGGCTGCATCTGATTTATGGAAGCTAGGCTTGAACGTTAAGCAGTGGGGAGCATGACGTTTCGAAACTATAATAAACGTTAATGATTTCTAAGACAGCATGAACTTCAGGAAATGCCAACCCCATGACTTTCTCCAACTCTGATTATATTACTCATGTATATGAAGCAATAATCTCATCTTAAGTAATTATTTCCTCTAGCATCCCACCTACAGAATTTTACAACAATAGGTTTCAGCAGCAGTTTTTAGGAGCCCCAGATCCCCAAGAGATGGTAAACCTTCCTGGAGACTGGAGATGTGTGATTGTCATAATTGGGTATAGTGGTCATAAAGGCATGGTGTAAGATCCTACACTGTAGAGACACGCCCACAATTAAGATGACAGAGTCCATGCTACTGGGACTGAAAAATCTGGGAGATGTATATACACACATACGTATAAATTTGCATACTTACTTATCATGTGTAGCTGAAACAACATTCAGAAATTAAGGACATGAACAAAGGTAACAGTAACAAGTTCATCTGTGCCAGTGCATGATGAGCTTTAGAACCTGAGTTTGAGCCTCCGAACTGAGAACACAAAGAGAGACTGGCTTCTTGGAAGCTATTTTCTGTCTTCCATGTGATTACCCTGGCAAACATATCCACATTCATACACATACTCATACAAGCACACAATCAAAAAATAACAAAACTACATGATATTTTACATATATATTTTATATAAATTCTACGAGCTTCTTACTCTTCCCATGTAACCCTTAGAATGGATTGAATTATTCTCATTGGATAGATAACTTATTCTTAGCCAAATAAAACTGAGGAGCTGAAATGTTTGGGACGCATTTATTGAGGTGGCTATTTATACATACTTAAGCACTGAAAGTTAAGGGAGCTATTTCCAGCACATTATCCATTTGTACACCTTTAACCCACCCCGTTGCCTCCTTCTTGGGCCTCCTGTTGCCAGGTGATAGAAAGATACCTGGTTTCTAGTCAGGGTCAGAAGCTTTGTCACAATGGGAGACAAATTCATAAAGGAAAGCAGTCAGGGGCTGCTCAAATAAAGCAAAGAAGCCGCCTCAGAGCTCTTGTTTGTTTTCCTTCAAAGCAGTTCACATACAAAGAGAGGGCCTTAAAGTCACAAGTAAATGAGGCAGACTCTTAGCCAAGTGGGGGAAAGTGCCGAGATGTCACATCACATAGCCTTGTGCTGTTTCCATTCTTTTTCTGCCTCTTATTTATAAGCATTCCATCCATATAAGTAAAATAAACCATGCTGGGCTAGAGCACACGTTAAATATCCAAATCCCAGTAGGCTGACCATGAACACTTACTCTTGTGGGTTATCAGGACCAAAGAAGACTTCAGTGTTTATCAAAAAACTTAGCCCACCACAGCTTAGCCTACATTAACATGGTTTATATTTGAAGAATTCAATAGAGTGAATGCAGACTAAGGTCGAAGGGAGTTTTTCAGCTTAGCAAAACACTTGCCCTCTTGGAGACATAAGAATCACTTATCGATATAGGGAAGTTTAGAAGAACGGAAGGTTCCCACTGGTTGTCATTGTCAACGTACCTTAAGCTCAGGATGTGACTTAGAGGGTTGACCATGGAGAAATCTAAAGATAAATGTCTTCATTACACAACAGTGGATTGAGGTGCTGTAGGGTACCACACTGTTTCTAGACAGTGCAATTTCTTTTATAGTTTACATTAAAAATTATGCTAAGTGACAATACTGGTTGCAACATTGTATGTTGCTGCAGATCACGGAACATGGGTAGAGTAGATCTTGAAACAAATTTCATTTATAGATCTATTCAGCATAGAACAGACCAGAAGATACTTAACTGATTTTTCTAAATTTTCTAGGAAGGAAATTTACCTTTTAAGAAGATAGATTTATTGGTGATGTCCTTTCTCGGTTGCACAAAAAGGTGCTTAGTCCATTTTATTTAAAAACTCCAGTGATTTTTTTTTTTTTAATTTCTGTATTTATTACCACATTTTGGTGTGTTTCTTCCACAGAATCAGGGCAATGTGTGTGCAGTCTGGAAGAGTTGAAGGTGAGTTGAGTACCAAAAACAAACAAATAAACAAACAAACAAAGAGACAAACAAAGAAAACAAGAGAAGGAAAACAAAACAAAATCGTTTCCATCAAAATGGTTTGATTTGGTGGGAAAGGTAGTTGCTTGGAAGAAGGGAGCCAATGAAAGAATCAGGAACTGGCAAGATCAAGCCTAGTGTTAAAGTTTCCAGGCAAATGTTCCATGCTATATTCCTATGATTTAATGATGTAATATTATTTAACATAAGATGTAAAACCTAATAAAAGACTTTTCTTCTTAAAGAGAATAATTAGAAATAATAATTTGCTAATAGACTTTGCTTTCTTTCACTGTGTGCTTTATTTATGCTTTAAAAATAGAGATTTGCCATTTGCTCCCCCAATAGAGCTCTCATTCCTCGCCTCATTACTTTCCAGGTCAGTTTCCTCCCCTGCCTCTTCTAAAAAACACTTTAGAAAATAGAGCTGGTGTGCATGAGTGCGCAATGTTATAATTATCAGAAAATCTCAATTAATTTAGGTAACTATAGATTTAGTGGCAAGTCAAGTCTTAGATGTCACCTGTGCTGCAGTCTAGTTTTCTGTTTAGGTGGCACAAGGCATCTTTTTTAAACTAAAGCAGAGGTAAGTGCAGGCATTCACACATATCAGTCCCTCAGTCAGTGATAAGTTCACCAGCATTTCAATGCATTTCCCCTTGTCAAAATCAAAATGCGAGTGATCATGTGGTACCTAGCCCAAACTGATCCATGCCACAACCTAAGGCACAGGGATCATTGTGAGAGAGGAGGGTCAAGAATTTTAAAAGACAGAGGAACAGAATTTTGCTGTGATATTGTGTCTCCTAGAGATGTCAGCGAAGCTGATCCCGTGATGTCTCACCAGCACGGAGGCCTAAGCAAGACCTGATCAAGGGCGACACCAATGGACAAAGAACTGCAGGTAGCTAAGGAATGCGAGAGCAGGCTAATAGCTTTCTCTAGGAACAATGACCACATTTCATTATCCAAGACCTACTGGTATTGGATATCATGTAAAGAAAAATGAAAGGAAAATGGGCCATACATGTGAGAGACGGGCACTGTCACAGAAAGTCATGGGATTCCTGGGAGGGCCTGAGGGAAGAAAGGGAAGAAGAATATATTGTAATTATATTTTAATTCACACATACATACAAACAGAAATATGTATGTACACTCATATATATCTATATATTCATATGTACAATCTATGTATCTGTCTATGTCTATCTATCTATCTGTCTACCTATCTATCTGTCTATCTATCTATCTATCTATCTATCTATCTATCTATCTATCTATCTACCTACCTACCTCGTCATTTCATCTTTTGTCTATATGGTACCAGGGAATAACATCAGATTTCATGTAAAGGAGAAGGGCCTTGGTTAATGTAAACGCATGATGTCCACCACCATTGTATTCGATTAGAATATCTATTGGTGGGATATAGAATAATGGATTTCAATATGTTTATGACACTTCACTGAGGTAATGCTTGTGGCTTACTCTTTATGGTGATTTGAATGAAAAATGGCCCTTATGACCACATATATTTGACTACTTAGTAAAGAATGGAACTGTTTGAGAAAGATTAGAACGTGGGGCCTTGTTGGAGGATTTGTGTTGCTGGAGTGAGCTCTGAGGTTTCAAAAGCCCAGTGTTGCTCTCTCTCCCCTCTGCCTGTGGATCAGGACGTAAAGCTCTCACCAACTGTTTTAGCACCATGGCTGTCTGGGATGCTCATGGGCTATCCCTCTGAAACTGTAAGCAAGCCTTCAGTTATTGTCCTGATTATGGTATCTCTTTACAGCAATAGAATGGTGACTATTTTCACCGTTCTAGAAAAATGCCTGCAATGCCTGTAATCTTACATCATCTTTAGAACTATAATTTCTCTAAGGAAACAAGAAGCATTAGAGAAAAAAACTGAAACCACCAACATGGTGAATTAAGAAGGCAGTTAGAAAGCAACTGATACTTAGCAAAATATATCTTGATGTGAAATCATTAAAGAGATAGAAAAAACTGCTTTTTAAAAAACCACCAAGCTTGTATTTTAATTTTAACATATAAACTCATCTAGATATAAGAAGAAAACTGTTCACATTCACATTTATGTAAATAAATATTTATTCATATAAATAAACCCATCTTGCAGTAGAGGCTCCCAGGGTCCTTCCTGTTCTGCACCTTAGATGTGAACTGACTCATTCTACCAGGGTCACACAGGTGGTAAACTTTGTTCACCCATTAATCCAGGGCATGTGCTGATACTTTACATAGTGTTATCTGTGGACTTTTTAGATATTATAGGATGTTGAATTTAAAATTTATTGTAGTTAAAGTCAAAGCTGATCAGAAAAAATTTCTAGAGCCTCCCTTTCCAGCTAAGACCTGTCCTGAGACTATGGGGACACATCTGGCATCCTGAACACCATAGGACACAACTCTACAGAGGATGCCTCTCCCACAGACCAGTTCCCACAGCGGTTGTGTATCTATTATATCTCTTACCTCATGAGCTGAAGACTGAGCTGAGCCTGGGTTTGAGCTTCAAATGCTTCTTCTCCTGCTCACACTTGAAGAGCCTGGGGGACCAGTTACAGGGAAAATTAAGACAAAATGTCATTGTCAGTCATGGATGAAGGAACATCAGCCCTCTGCTCAGGAATAATCACAGCTACACAGCTCTCTGTTTGAAGCCTCCCTTGCCTAACCCAACATCAGCAATGGAACTAGAAAGGGAGGTAAGGCTTGGAGTGCTGATTGCTGCTCTTGTACAGCAAGCCCAGAATCCCAGCTTCTGTTGAAAGAGTAAGGGAGAGAGTTCAATGTAGCACATACACTAGAGACATTGCAAGTCAGCTGTATCTGAGCTCGGGTGGTTCAGACTGTCCAAGGCATCAAAATATAGGATGACACCGCTAGAAACAGTTCTTTGGGAGAAACCATAGCTATACTCCCTCTTTGGATTCAGGCTTCTCAATAAACTGTTTATGTAAATTATATATTTCAAGTAGGATTTCTTCATCCAGATCCAAATTTACAGTTTGAGTTCCGAGTAAGCAACACAACCCGTGTAGACCTCCAGAACCATCCGGACCTAGAGTGAAAACATGGATGTGAGATGCACTTTTTTCTGGACATGTGTGGACAAGAATGAAAAAAAAAATGGCTTTGAAGATTAAACAGTGAGTCATAATTTTCTTTTTTTTTGTTAAACCCAGCCCATTTTTAAAAAAGTTTTGGATTTATGTGTTTGTCTTTGTGTGTATGTGTGCGTGTGTGTGTGTGTGTGTGTGTGTGTGTGTGTGTGTGTGTGTGTGTAGGGAATATTCTGGAGCACGCATATAGAGGTGCTTTTTTCCTTCCACTACGTAGGTCTTGGGTCTATCTTATGTTGTGAGGCACAGGAGAAAGCATCTTTCCTTTCTGAGCCATTTGCTCTGTCCTTGAAGTCTTTTAATGGCAGCCACCATCTAACAAATGTGTAGGCTTGAAATTAACTGTTCACCTCAGGATGGAGGACTAGAGAAATCATTTCTCTAGCAGTCTATCTCAAGACAAACCAAATGTCACATATATTTTACTCT
This sequence comes from Montemys delectorum, assembly GCA_019843815.1. Taxonomy (NCBI): domain Eukaryota; kingdom Metazoa; phylum Chordata; class Mammalia; order Rodentia; family Muridae; genus Montemys; species Montemys delectorum. Next base: position 24,498 of record JADRCD010144827.1, read on the forward strand.
ATCCAAAGGAGAATGTAGTAAGGGATTGACCACACAGCAGAGAAACACCACACTTTCATAGATGTCTGGTTTTGCGGGCTTCTTGTGAAACTTCTCTCTATATTGAGTGTACCTTCTTTAATTCCTGGAAGCTTTCTACAGAGGTGAAAACCACAGATCATAAGAGTAGGTATATCAGTGTTGCCATATGAAATTGCAAACATGGAAAGTGTATAGCCATTCAGGCTTAGATGGAACAGAGGAGAACTGATCTGTGTATTAATGCCACCACTTAATTCAGTCTCCAGTGGGACAGTTCATAACATTCACAGAGCAGCTGATTCAAATTTTAATACTCTGTGTTCTAGAAAAAAAACGAGTACCTTGTAACACTGTGAAGTGTGAAGAGAATAAAAATGTTTGATATAAGGCCAGTTGAAGAGCCTCTGATTTATGTCACCATAAATACTTTATCCACATGCATGGTTAAGCTGCAGCGGACATATCATTCACAGCACAGAGCAGAGTTCCGGAATGAAGAACCAGCAGGCCACCTGTCTTTATTGAAAATGACACATTGGAATGTATCTGCTGTTGCTTGCCTTGGGAGACTGGGCCAAATCGTTTTCCCAGATATCCTCTGTGAGGGATAGAATGTTTGCACGTGTATATTGTTACATCACTCAGGGACTGATAGAACACTTCACTATTGTTAGGAACCTGTCTCATCATTCAAGGAATGTGTCTGGCTGGCCATATGGGACACCCCATCAGGTTATGGCAGGCTTACTCCAAAATGAAACAACAGGTTCACAGACGACAGTGCCATTCACTTCACTTCAGGCCCTCCCTGTTTCCTTTGGAATTTTTCATCCAAGAAGTCAACAGACACAATGTTAGCTGATAAGCTTGTGTGACTGAAGAGGCCATGACCTGTAGAGTGCTAATAATCCACAGCATGTCATCCAGACCCAAATGCCGCAGTGCCCCTGAGGGGCTCAGTCATTACTGTATTGATGGGCAAGACATGAAAGCCATCAGAATTGTTGGGGGAAGGACATATACTTCCGCAGTATGGAATTATTAAATTTTAGGTAGCAGGTTGAAAGCAATCGCATTCTCTCCCTGATGTTTATCTAAACAGATATTCTTCAAATGGAAAAAGTTATAATAAAAATTAAAATTGACACATACATAGGTTTTGGTCTGTTTTGAATGATTGTTGTTAAATTTTGTTGTCTAATATTTGACGTACGTATTTCTCCATTGGTTCCCTGCAACACTAGACTATTCGGTATCTTCATACAATTGCAAAATGTTAAGAAGCACATCTGTCCTTTTCCTGCTAGATGTCATCAGACAACCTTGCAAGCTTCAGATACTTGCAAGTATCCTCTAGAAGACTAAAAGTCACCTAGTAGTGACAGCTCATATTCCCTTTTACAGAATTATGCAGACATGTATCACCATCAATATATTTGCCAAATGCTGAGTCGTAACAACGGCACTGGGCATTTCAGTATGTATAGATTTATAAACTTTTTTTCTAATCAAGGTGCAGAATTCTGACCCATTATCTGATTATATTTAATAATTTGTATGATTTAGAAACTTTTTTTTTACTCCCAAGAAGTACATCGACTTGTATTTCTCCAGGCACATGGGCTCCACAGCAGTTTTCAACACAGTAATTGAAGATCACATAGGTCCTGCCCTGATCACGCAGGGTGTCATGCAGCCAGTTTATGACTTGGCCTCTGATGCTCACCTAGCCAAGTTAGAGGATTTTAGAGATGCCTTATATAACACTGTACTCCATAAAGAGTGCTAGACATCATTCCTTTGATTAACATGACCATTACATATGAGCTATAACACACATGTATTTATCACAGTGATGAATTCATTTACATATAGATTTCTGTTTGCTGAGGACCCTGGAGATATTTATGGGCTCCAACTGTCTGTCCTGGAGTCTCTCCATTGTTTCCTCATGGCATTCTGCACACTGGCAAAGGTCCTTCAGTTTTCATCTTTCTGATAGCCTCACTGCCGCCCATCCTATCTTGTGGGTTTTTCTTATCCAGCAAGAAGGAAGACAGAAATGTGTGAAGTCTTGCCAGGCTGACCTTTTATTTATCTACCATTGACAGGATCACACAGACTGCTTTTGTTTTTAGGGCTTTCCTACTAATTCCCCTGAGAAAAAATATCACAGAGATAAAGATGACAAGCGTGGGAAAGCAGGGACGGTTACCGACACTTAGAACGTCCTCCAGGCCTATTCCCTTGCCAGTGGTTCTTGACTCCCTTCTGCAGATAGGTAACAGACACTTCCCTTTGAATTCTGCCCTGCAGTATTGTTTCTAAGAAGGAGGCTGATCCACATGCCATTTCTCCTCTGACTTGTCTGTGGAATGGGCAGTGAACAAAATTTTCCCATTGAGGTCTTCTGCATTGCTTCTGGAAAAGAGTAAGGAGATGCAACTAGGTAGGTCTCACCACCTTAGCCCAGAGTCTGTTCACAAAGAATGTATTCTCACTACACGTGACACTCAGCTGCCTAAAGTTGTGATGCACTCTCAAATAATGGACATGACTTTTCCTAAACCTCAAAGAACGCTTCACAGTGTTTCGCATTGTACTTACAAACAATCCCGCTCTTACCTGCTTTCATAGGCACTTGTATCTGTCTTCTTAATTTCCCTTTTTAAAGGGGTTTTTCTTACAGTGTGACATTTAATGAATATAAATGATCCCAGTTTGGCACAAGGTTAGAGTCTTCTGTTTAGTAAACATGTCTTTATTAGCTAATAAACCCCAGGGCTCTTAGAGACAGTTGGGACACTGTTGCCTGACCTCACCAGCATTTCATTGCAGTAAGTGAGGAAAAATCATAAGAGAAGAAATGAAGCTTAGGCAGAGCTAAATGGTGACAAATGCCACAGAGAGCACAAGCGAGGTCCAAAAGGATTATGCAGGGCAGGCTTGTAGACCCTCGCTGATAGATTTAACGGGAGGGACCCAGAGAACTTAGAAGAGTGATATTTCAGAAAAGTCCTTAGAAAAGCGACAAAGAACATCATAGAGATATTCATAGAGGGAAGAGAAGGCACTCAAGCTAAAGGCATCAGCCGAGTAGTTTCTCCTAGATAGAAGTAAGAGCCAGCAGAGAAGCTCCAGGGCAGGAACCGCCCGGAATATCATGTGAAATGTAGGAGAGTAAGGTCATGATCAGAGCATTGAGAAAGAAAAGGGGAGAATTCCAAAGACTTAGAGAAATTATAACATGATACACACACACACACACACACACACACACAGAGGGAGAGAGAGAGAGAGAGAGAGAGAGAGAGAGAGAGAGAGAGAGAGAGACAGACAGACAGACAGACAGACAGACAGACAGACAGAGACACAGAGACAGAGACAGAGACAGAGACAGAGACAGAGGGATACTGTGGTTTGTGTTTTCCTCCTAAGCTACTTTGCACTTCCTGGGACACTGACTAAAGCAGATACACTGCAGCGACTTTAAAGGTATCTTTGAAGATACAAGTCCAGGCATTTCTTTTTATTAAGCCACTCATTATCAAAAAGTGGTAGCTGACATCCATCTTGTGAAGTTACAAAAAATGCTTCAATATTAAGCTAATTCTTAAATTTGCTCTTGGAAATGACACTAGAAATCTAACAAAATCGAACCAAAAAGCCCATAGCAAGAGCTAACTCTCTTTCACTTTGGCATCCTCAAGATTAATCTTCTACTAAGGGGAGCTGTCCTGAGGGTGGCATTGTGGATCATGGGAGGTGTAAGGACTTTGGATTCTCAAATGTTCTGTAAGATTCATTCACCGTGAACCTCCAAACAAAGGATGAAGTCAGAGTTTTGCTGTGTGATAGAAGCCAGAGATCAAGCCCTGTCTCTGAAGAGAATTGACTAAGGAAGGCATAGGATACTTAAGCAAGTCAATTTAATGCAGATCCTCAACAAGAAAGATGATGCCAAGTAACAGGTACTACAAACGTAAGGCAGCACAGGTAGTCTGTCTTTGATTCTCAAGGCTTTTCATGCCTTGATATATAGATGGGACTTGTGCTAACTGACCTCATGCTGATGAACTTAAATGAAAAATATTTAGAGAATGGAAAACAGTCCTGCTGATAACCTGAGCAAAAGCTGGCCAGGTTGAGCCTTTCTTGTTTTATAGGAAATCTTGTGCTTTAAAGACTGATGAAACCACATTGTAGTCGGGCTGGTTCTGAGAGGCCAGCCTCATCTTGACTTCACCTTTGCTATTCTCAGAAGAGTAATTTGGGAATAATGTGAACGTGTTTTGCAATGAAGTGGAGATATTTCAAGAAATCAGACAAATATCAGATCTAGAAAATTGCAATATAGTTTACAGGGATATTTTTGTGTCATACAACACACACACACACACACACACACACACACAGAGAGAGAGAGAGAGAGAGAGAGAGAGAGAGAGAGGGAGGGAAACAGACAGACACAGAGAGGGGGTGGAGAGAGAGAGACAGATATTTTATATAGATGATAGGTAGGTAGATAGGTAGGTTGGTAGGTAGATAGGGGTCAGGGGCAGAAAAAGAAATGGACTAAAGTTTATTGTTTTCTCTTTCCTCAAACCAAGTCAACTTCTTCTTTTCAATTAAATTTTTCATTTTTGAAGATTTGTCTATTCATAGGAAGGACAGAGCTTTTTTTAGACATCATGATTAAGCACTTCCCTGTGAAGCTTGTCTTTGTATTTAGTTTAACAAAGCACCAAAACAAAAACGAAAACAAAACAAAACAAAAAACACTTAAGAACTCATATATTGAGTCTAGAAAGATGAGTTGGTACTGTTTTTGTAGAACATGAAAAGCTGGCTCCCAGAACCCACATCGGGTGGTCCGCACCCAGCTAGAACTCCAGCTCCAAGCAATCTACTGCCTTTTTTGATATCTGTAGGTACCCACACATATCACATGCATTCATATAAACACACATACACATAAAAGAGAAAATCTTTAAGAATTCACAAACTAATCCACATTTAGACTACCTAGAAAGTTTTGTGACTTAGTTTTGTTATTTAGTTCTTTGTAAGACAGAGAGACAATTGGTGTCTATATGCTATATAATAACTAAGTTAAAAATAAGAGAAGTACTATAGTGTATACCAGGAACATGCTCATCATTGCGTTAATATTCTCCATAGCAGGTTCAGCAAGTTCCTGAACTTGCAGTGATAACAGAACATGGATTCTGTTTGTTCTTGGGTGGAAAACCAAGACTAAGGTGTGAGAACCTCCTGTGGACCTTGAGCAGGAATGCCATAAAACTGGAAGCAAATATAGGTGTATCTGGGGAGGTGAGGACAGAATATGCCTGGATCTTAGTGCCCAGCCTGTCTAGCTGAGTCAGGGGCTTGATTCTTAGCAAGATACTGCATCTCAGAAACATAAGATAGTCAATAAGGAAGTCATTTTATTTCAGCACCTAGCCCACACCCCCACATTTAATCATACACATATACCTAATGCACAATACACATACACACAGAAAGAAAATGTAAACACATTTAGGCTGTACTTCACAATGGGTTGCAATAAACCCTCACACTCCCAAGCCTTCTTTTACAGTATTTGTGTTTGATAATTACAGGAGTGTATAGGATAGATTGTGATCATATTTACCAATGCCTTCATCTCTTTCACTCTCTTTCCATCTTGCTTCTTTTCCCCAGTTGTCTCTCTCTTTCCTTTCTCAATGTCTCTCTGTCTCTGTCTCTCTGTCTCTGTCTCACTGTCTCTGTCTCTCTCTCACTCTTTCTCTCTCTGTCTCTCTGTCTCTCTCTGTCTCTCTGTGTCTCTGTGTCTGTCTCTGTCTCTGTCTCTCTCTCTCTCTATATATATATACACATACATACATATACATGTATGTATATATATACACACACACATATATATGTATGTATGTATATATATAT
>JADRCD010144828.1:0-16759 GCA_019843815.1 Montemys delectorum
ATGCAAGGCAAGTACTCTACCACTGAACTACAGCCCAAACCCACATTTATTATTTTACAGCTAAGAATTGCAAGTTTGTCTTTTGTGACATTCTTTAATAATAGTACATCACTAGGGCAAATCCTGCTTACTGATTATCTCTGGATTCATTCCTACTGTGTTTGATTTATTGCTACACCCAGGACAAAGCATAATGTGGGCATCAGGAAAGACCTTACCTCTGTTGAACTGTATGGATGGGGAACTTTATCTGATCGTAGAAGGAAAGTTTCTACTGTGGCTTAACTTTCCTTGGCTCAAGAGAGTTTACTACTGAAACTGAGAATAATTAAAATTAAAATCTATAGCTACATCAATTTAGAGATAATCTGTTCTTTCATTTAAAATATCTAAATGTGAAAATTTGAAATCTAAATTTACATTTTATCCCCTAAACTAACTTAAGAAACTGTTAAAAAAAAAAAAAGGAAGCCCAATTTCTCTGTGATTACATGTCAATAAAGAATCATTACTAGTCTGTGTTTATAATGAATTGGACAACGATTGCATTGTGAGGTAAAACAGAAATTTTCATATTATTTCTGTGTCCATTAGGTCTCAATTTTTTTTTGTTTCAGAACAACCAATGTAACAAATGTATTCATTTTAGAATTTATATTTCTCTTGGAAAATTACTGTTGGAAAGATGTGGGGAATAAAAGTGCTACAGATAAGATTTAAAGAGAGCGCTATCCTTGCAGAAATATTGAGTTCTGCATACCTAAGCACTTTCAAGTTGCTAGCATTTTGGCACATCATCATTTCTGCAACGGAACAAGGCTACCAACATTAACATTTGCTCTAACACCTGATGAGCTGGACAAGTAGGGAGCCTTAGAACCTATTTATAATTCCAAACTAATATATGGAAGCCTGGGTATAGAAGGAACAGTGAAAAGGCAATAGCTGCTTCCTAGTGAGTGTGATGAGTAAGGTGGAAAAGCATTTGAAGGAAGAAAAACTTACAATAATTGCCCAAACTGCACCTGTAGAGACCTGAGGAAATGAAGCAAATTTTCTCAAGGAAAAACAGTCCTCTTTGGTGAAGTTGGTTGTAAATGAGAGACAATTAGGGGCAATATAAATCGTATCTAAAATGAGCATGTTGGTTGAAAGACTAAATTACAGGTGATTGAACAAAAATCAAAATGTAAACTACGTCTGGGAGTAGACACCTTGGCACTTATTGAATAAAGGCATTTTTATTTGTGTGTGTGTGTGTGTGTGTGTGTGTGTGTGTGTGTGTGTGGTTATGTTCATTTGTAGTTGCAGGTGTTCACAGAAGCCAACAGAGGACATTGTATTTCCTAGAGCTGGAGTTATAGTCTGTTTGGTTCTCCATAGGTCTAGCAAGTTATCTTAAACATAGGGCCATTCTCCAGTGCTTGGAATTTCAACAGGTTAGGTTGACCACAAGGTACATTGCACTTCTCACCTTCTCTATGGATCTTGACTTGATTTTTCATTTATTTATTTTTATTTAAAAAACAGTGCACACTCACCTAATGTCTGAGACCTTCTTTTCATTTCAAATTTTGATTATTATTTTCAAGAAAGGGCCATTCAGTTGAGAAACTTTGGACCTAAATCAATAAAATTTCTTTAAAAACGAGTTGATTGCTGGACAGAGTATTATATCTACAGGAGGAATTGAGTATTGTAAGTAACTGGAAAAGGCATTCCTACAAATTGTTTACAACTAAAAATAGATCAAATGTTAAAATAATTAAAGTACTGAGATGGAATATTGCTAGAACCTTCTTTATAACATTACATTTGGGCTCCAATATGTCCAGGTATCATCAATAGAGAGTGTATAAGATAAACCCAACTGTAATTCCTTAACCATGCTTGAGAATCTAGTTGCGACAATTTTTCTCTCAAACCCTTTTATTTTTCAGAGCTGATAACATAGGGGAACAATGGATTGATTTTAAGTCTCAGCTCTTTGTTTTCCAAAGCCCTCCCTCCCTCCTCCTGGCAGAACAGCCAGAGAAGCCTAGAGGAGGGGTGGGAGGAGGCATGACAAGCAGAGAGCTCACACCTTTCATAATGGCTTGTGAACAATCAAGAGCTGATGGTATTAGTGAAAGGTTATTATTTGAATTAATCATACGAGTTTAAAACAACTTGGCATTTCAAAATGTTTCTGGGTAGGCGTAGTTTTCAAACTGCAACTGCCACAGAGTGTAATCGTAGGCATGTTGGGAGGGGGAGAGGAGAAGGAGGTGGGAGACTTCTGAAATACAGCCTCCACTTTTTTTTTTTAAGGGGACAGTTGAGTAGGTGCTAGATAGACCTCAACCACTTCATGATCCTTTCAATGGTCTGAAAGAGAGAGAAAAAACAGAGGGAAAGAAGGGGAAAAGATTAAGGGAAGAGTGAGAAGAGAATATGGATGAGAAAAAGAGAGGTGGCCTGAAGATCTAGATGGAGCTTTGCTTACTGCAGATTTGGGATATCCATTGCAGCATTTTTTTTTTCTTAAAAGCTTCAAAGGTCCCTCAAGTCCCTATAACTCCTCTGTGAGGGAGATTCACTTTATTACGGAAGCACTGAATAGCTCAAATGAAGTAATAGGTGACATTATACAAGGAAAATAAATTATCAATGTAAGTATAGGACCGCAATAGTTAGAGAAATTTGAAATATAAATTCTGTCTCTCCTGGACAGTAAGTGATGGTTCAATTGAGCATACACTCATTGAGTCTGACCAAGAAAGCAGGCAGGCCTTTGTCAAGCACATATAGTGCAAAAAATAGTCTCTGATACAGAGGATTGAATAAGCAGGTCTTAGTGTTGAACACTTCATGAGGTGGAGGAATCAGATAAAGCCACAAAGAACTTTGATGATTCGTGAAAAGTGTAAGGTAGATTCCACACACAACTCCAGGCAGAGGTGTATGCCGAAGACCTTGCTATTGGTGGTCATCTTTACTACTGAGCCGAACTCTTCAACATCATGTAGAAGCACACAGTCTTACGAACAGACTAAGAGATTCTGAGAGCCTATATGTATCATGTGGCTTTTGGTCACTATGACTTAAATACCTAAGAGAAACAAATTAAAAGGAAGATATTTTATTTTAGCTAGTATTTCTTGAAATTTAAAATAAGAGTTGTCTGGCTCTATCACTGTGGACCTCAGGTAAGGATGAAACATGGTGTAAAGGAAAACTACTCATCTGGAGGTTGGGAAGCAGAGAGTGAAGATTTTAGAGACAAGATATATTTATCATAGAGATAACCCCAGGGACCTACTTCCTCTAATGGAACCCTGCCTTCCAACAGCCCAGTCAGTTAGAAACTCAGCATCATTAAATCACGAAGATTAAATTAGTGCCATTAGATTTTCTGGGCCAATGAGATTCCATAGTGAGATGACCTGAATTTTTCCTTGATTTTCAGGACCCATGTAATAGGAAGAAAGAAATGATGTTCACAAGTTGTCCTCTAGCCTTTCTGCTGCACTAGGGTGTATAGATGAGGTAGCATTTATACTCATAAACAGTCACATGAATGAATGAATGAATAAATAAATAAATAAATAAATAAATAAATAAATGTTAGAAAAAGCAGTGTTACAAGGTAGGCACTGTGCTTTCAATGCATAAACCTGCCTGCAGAGGCATTTTTTATTCAGACTTCAATAATCTCAATGGATGCTTGTGACTTGTTATCATACATATATAATATAGGATGTATCCATATTGGGATATTATATCATATATATAAAATTAGGGTGAGAGATGATGAAGTGACCTGGCTGCTAATTGTACACCTTACAAAGGAGCTGATCCTCAATTTTGCAAGGATCACGGCTTGTAGATAAACATTTCATGTTTTATGTATATCAAAGGTTTTAGGAAAGTCATGTCAATAGAGAATGAATAAATTTTTTTAGAAAAAAAAGATAAAAATATATATTTTAAAGATTTATTTACTTTATTTTTCTAATTGTATATGGGTACACTGTTGCTCTCATCAGACACACCAGAAGAGGGCATCAGATTCCATTACAGATGGTTGTGAGCCACCATGAAGTTACTGGGAATTGAGCTCAGGACCTCTGGAAGATTAGTCAGTGCTCTTAACTGCTATCCCATCGCTCCAGTCCCCAAAGTGTATTTTATTTACTACACAGGAGCATTTTAGGTCCTTGCCTAATACAAATCACTGGAAGAAACCACCAACGCTCTGAGTTCCTTCCCATTAATCCTCTCCATTCTTCATCACCAACTGGCCTCAAATCACAACAGTCAAAACGACAACTATCTACACACTGCTCAGCTATCATGGTAAACATCCACATGCTTGACGAAAATGCTAACTAGACAGACGAACCGTCGAGCTGGTAACAAGGTTGTCACTGTCTCCCCCAATAATAACAATAATTAACAGCGCTTTGTGTGCATCCATGTTTGTGTGTTGAGTCCCTAAATGAAATAAGGTAGAGAATTAGAAGTAAAATAATACTTTAGCTGCACGTCATTAGGCAGGATTATTAATGACAAAGCAGATAGTTATGTTTTGGTTCATGCACTTCATAATGAAATTTTGAGATAGAAGCATAATCGCATTAAGGCCATTTTTTTTTGTATATACTCCTTGATGGCCTTGCTTTGTAATAAAGGTACATTAATGGTACTAGCCCTCCAGTTATTGTCTGATAAGTCCATGAATCAAAAAAACATAAGAGAGCTTTAATGGTCCCATATTTTAGAGTCTGTGGAGTCAGTTAGAGTTGTGAAGTAATTTATGATTTTTTAAGCAATATTGTAGCCTAAAATAACTCAAAGAGAGCAATATTCAAATACAGAGAACTTCAGGTTTTCTAAAGTGACTAGAATGTGGTAACTTTGCCAAATGTTTTAAAACAAATGTGCATCATGTATTTAATAACAAGTCACTTTGAATATTAATGGTTACATGAATCATCTTTCTGCTTTCCCACAATTCATTTTTTAGAAGAATAGAGCATGTTATGCTTTGTACCATAGCATGTAATGCATCTGTTTGGCTAGCAATTTAAAGTGCAAATTACTTAAAAATCTAAAACTTTCCAAAGTTTACAAAATCAACTAGATATGGATGACATTAAAAATAAATTATAAAAACAATAACAACAGCATGAACAAAAATGTGTTATAAACTTAGCTCTCATGGTACTGAGGCCAAAGAGGCATCGGTTTGAACTTAATCTGGACAGTATAAACTTTGTCTCAACAATAAAAGAAGAAGCATAAAATAAAAAGAAGAGGAATAAAATAAAAGAGAGAGAGGAGAGAGAGAAAGAGAAAGAGGAGAGAGGGAGAGAGAGAGAGGAAGAAGGAGCAGGAGGAGCAGGAGGAGCAGGAGGAGGAGGACCAAGAAGAAGAACAACAACAAGAAGGACTAGGAGAAGAAGAAAGGAAAGGAAGGGAGGTAGGAAGGAGAAAGAAGGAGAAACAAATACCAATGGTAACTTCCCAGAAATATATACGAAGCCTATATAAAAAGATTAAAAACACCACCACTAATTTCCCGTTCTCAGAAACCCCTTGGTTCCCGTTCCCATCTTTTCATCCTAGATGATAGCTATAATTTATTTAATATATATTTATTAGACACCTTGATTCTTGACTATCTGGGAAAAAAAACATTGCCAATTTAAGTGTAGGCAAAACAAAACAACAACAAAAAATGAGCAAACAAACCATATAAAGAGAAATACTGGCATCCCTTACTAATGCCCCTCCATGTGGCTTATGCTGTTTATTGTGTTGTAAACACAGTTTACAGGAGGGTTTAAGCACCAGCTTAGGTCTGATACTGTCCTGCCAGGTATCTCTTTGAAAGCAAGCTCTTTAGGAAGGATCTTTTGTATATTTAATCACTAGTTTGGTTTTGCCTTAGCAAAGCACCAGCAGTAGCCAATGTCCCTGCTGTCTGTGTGATTATATAGAATCTCCCCTCAGTAGCTAGGGAGCAGTTTTCATCCAGTCGCTTGTTTACTGAGTTGGATTAGACTGCCCTGTAGGTTTAGCTGGCTTTGAAATGGACATTTACACCCCACCACATATTTATTTAAAAGAGCATGAGAAGCCGGGGCAGAATTTTCTTCTACATGATACAAATGATTTCCTTAGCTTTCCTCCCTACATTGTGGGTGATTTGCTTCCATTGTTGTGTTGGAGAAATATAAGGCAGAATTAAAGACGTGGACTGAAAAAGGAAGGGATTGTGAATCACATGTGTTATATGTAAATGCACATATATGCACACATGTCCTGGAAGTGGTATATTATACTTCTATACACAGTTTGATTGGTAATGACCACCAAATGTCAAGGCTTAATGCTATATGGGTTGGATTGCTTATCCCATGCACAGGGTTTTCTTATTTAAAACATAGAAGTAGGCTTGTTGAGAATTTCATGTAAACTCTGAAAGTCTTAGTGTTTAGCATTGTGAGAACAGACTGCTTTTCTTTGCTTTGAACTGGTCTGATTCATTGTTTTGTGCTTCAACATTGTTATGTGACAATGAACCTTTGGCTTACTACCATCACGCATGTGAAGAACTCAGTAAATTACCTTGAAAGTGTTTAGTAAGTGTCTTAGTCTGTGGTTGTTTGCCGTGAAGAGACACCACGACTATGGCAACAATAAGAAAAGAAAGTATCCAACTGTGGCTGGATAAAAGGTTCAGAGGGTTAGTTCAGTATCAGCAAGGAGCATGGTGGCAGGAGGCAGAGATGGTGCTGGAGAAGTAGTTGAGAAGACTACATTCCGACCTGCAGGCAGCAGGAAGAGAGGCCACTAGACCAGATTTAGGTTTTTGAAACCTCAAACTCCACACCATCACTAACCTACTTCCTCCAACAGAGCCACACCTACACTAACAAGACCACACCTCCTAATACTTCTCAAGTAGTCTCACAAACTGATGACTAAGCATTCAAGTATGTGAGCCTATGAACACTATTCTTATTCCAGCCACCACAGTAAATCCATCCAGAAATCTTTCAGCTCTCCCAATGACGAGTGATCCTTTAATATAGCTATCTATTGTATGTTGAAGAGACAGTAGAAACACACTATAGTTAAGTTACTCTTTCAATTCTTCAATAACTATTAAAAAAAACCTTTATGGTAGTTAAATGATAGACACTGGCCTGCATAAAAGTGAGTAAGATAATATACATATAAGCCAGGAGAGAGCATTGGTATCTAGGAATAAAATTTGTTAAGAATTTATGTTAACCAATTTTTAAGGCAAGAAATTAATCTTACTTAGTCATCAATACTAATCAATTTAGTCATCAATACTAGAATGAATCAGTATTTAGTATCCCTTATTCATGTGAAATGAGATTTTTGGTTACCTGACCTGGTGTCCCATTGGCCACTATAAAACCACAAACACAAGCACCCTTTTTATATTGATCAAGAAGCATGTCTACTGACGATTTTCACATTTCTTATTTCAATGTAATTACCGATTCACATGGGACAAAATTTGGGTCAAATATAGATATTTTAAAATAGTCTCTAGGAATGACAGTGACAATGCAAAATAATTGAGGACACATACATACATACATACATACATACATACACACACACATACATACAAACAAACATATACATACAGACATAGGATTTTCACTATGAAAGAAATTGTAAAACAGTAAAGATTTCATGGCTGGAGAAAATCAAAGAATGAGTTTATTTATCTAGTTTAGTTACCAATTGGCTAATTTAGTCTTGGCCACCACAGATCGATGTTAATTTTTCTCATGTAATTATGTGAAATAGGAGGTTATAGAAGAGAACACAAGGATGTTTTTGCTGGAACTTTGTCAGGACCTTTCTTTCTCTCATCTGGTAGACTAGCAGTCGCAATTCTAGTAGTCATTTTATAATATAAATTACTCTTTAGCTCAAAATATAATGGCAGTAGAGATGGTTTCTCAATGATACCAGCACTGGCTAATTACAATTTCTGCCAGATGCTTAGAGAAACCACTCTCCTCCCACAAAACAGTTTAAAATTTTTTCCACCTATTATAAATGTGCAATCAGGTAAAGAATTGTATTGTTATTTCTGTCAGGCTGGATGTAATTCTGAATACAATGTTAAAATAGTAGATTAATTCCCTAGGTTTAAGAGGTAAAATTCAGAATGACTTTCTACTGTATTTTGTGATTATTTTTAATAATAATTTATAATAATAATATATTATTGTTACATAATTATAACATTTTCACCCCCTTTTCTCCCTCCAAAAGCTTTCCATATATATGTTCCCATTCTCCTTCAAATCATGAACTCTTTCTTTCACTAACTCTTATTGCACACATATATGTATATGCATACATATTCTTAATTATGGCCTAATTAGTACATATAATGTTACTTGTTTGCACGCTTACAAGGGTAAACCATTTTTCATTGAGCAACCAATTGGCTTGACCTTCCCCAAGGAAGCCCGCCTCACCCTCTCCCAGCCTTTCTCTGTTGACTATAGCTCTTTATGTAGGGATGTGTGTGTGTGTGTGTGTGTGTGTGTGTGTGTGTGTGTGTATGTGTGTGTATGTGTATGTATATGTGTGTGTGTCTGTGTGTGTATGTATATGTGTGTGTATGTGTCTGTGTATGTATATGTGTGTGTGTATGTATATGTCTGTGTGTATGTGTGTGTGTATGTGTGTGTGTGTGTGTGTGTGTGTGTGTGTGTGTGTGTATGTGATCTCAGTGCATACTACTCCAGGCAGCTGATTTTAACTGAAGAGAAATAAATAAGTAAAAGTGCATTATCAAGAAAAACTTAAGATAGCCAATGCTGGGGTTCTAATTGAGGTTAATTATCTTGAATCATTTTATTATCAGTCTAGGTGATTTAACTAGAATAAAAATGAAGAAGCAGAAATATTGCAGAAAGAGGAATATCATGGTCATAATCTAGGAAATCAGAAGACAAAGATGTAGGCCAAATAACAATGAAGAGACAGAATAGAAAGTTGAGGAGCAAGAACAAGTTCTTCAGCATGTACAAAGGAAGAGACAAACGAACCCACCTAAGATGAAATGAGCCCAATAATATATTACTATGGACCATCATAAAAAGTGTATTCTTCTCTCTGCTAAAGACCTCGAATGTTCCAGCTTCTGGACCACATTCATCTTCTGAATATTTTGGATCTTTACAGCACTTTGAATTTCATATTTTCAGTAGAGCGATGCTCAAGTTCGCTGCTGTTTAGAATTGTTATTATATTTCTATGTTCAACTTATCTCAGATTTTTAAAAACTTTTCCAAAGTTTTGGATACTTTACTTTCTTTCCTCATTATCTTTGCCCAGCATGCTGTCCAGGAAATTCTTAAGAAAATGGAAGTCAGTAGAAGGAAACACTTAACTTCCCAGTGTCAGGAAAGCACCCATGTTTGCTACCATTTTCATCTATTTCTTTTCCTATAACAAAGGAGAGTTTTTCTTCTTTCCCAGAGTAAAGCCATGCTCTAGTTCTATTTTATTTCACCTCTTCAGAAACTTTAAAAAATTCATTCTTAATACTTTCCTTATACTCTTAACTCTTTTAATTCGAAAATCTTACTATGGAACTATAAAATTATTCTTATAAAATGTGAATCTCAAAACTTTGAGGATCCATAAATTGTGCAGAATTATTTTGTGTTAAATGTGTTTGTGAAAAATGAAGGAATTATCTCTTCAGTAAGAACTGAAACCATCTCTCCTGGATATCTCATTCCATATAAGCAAATATTCCAAATCCAGAAAAGCCACCAAATTACTGTTGGCCTCAAGCTCTTTGGGTATAATACCATATTTATGTCCATAGCTCAAGTTTTACTGTTTAGACAATATTTTGCCATCTGAGACTTACCTAGTTGCTACCTACTCACCACATAAGGTTAGATATTCATATATCCTTAATTATTGCATAACGATCTTCAGTACAAAGTTATAACTGTTTGGTATTTATACTAATATTTATATAATTTGGTAAAATGCAACCTGTAAATACTTTGCTCCTTGGTGCAATCTCAGTGTCTAAACCTGAAACAAGACACTGGCTTAGATACTGGTTTTATGAATGAATGAATGATTGAAAAGTGATACAATGATATTGCTGGCCAGATGGTGATAGTTTATTTTATTGTTCATGATTTAAGTTGATCAAAAACTCTTAGATGCAGCTTTCAGTTGCCTCTCTATCTAGTTCTTTAGATGGCTGTGTATTTAGTATCATGGATATACCCGAGGATATCATTGAGTTTATTTTACAGAGGAACTCAATAGATTTTTGCTGAATATAAGGATATAGGTGAAATATAAGGCAATTTCACAGATAAATAATCACAGTGACTTAGACACAATTGGCTTAATTTGTAAGAGTGGGCAGGAGATGAGAAAAAATAATATTGCTCTTAATACAACAAAAGTAAATCAGTAAGAGGGGTTTAACATCATTTGACTCCTCAGTTGTTTTGCCTTAATGTTCTCTATTAGAGTTTTCTACATTTACGAAAAATATTGAAAGAAAACAATTTGAAATGAAAAGTTCATTCTGAGAAGGAGAGCAGTTGGATGAATTCCCGACATGCAACTGTTAAGCACTTTTCTGGCTCCTGGTGGATGCTGTAGGAGCTCATTCTCTGAAGACTGTTAAGAACTGATGACAGTTTAGGTATAGTTCTGCCTAGAGCCATAAAAACTAATTGGGTGACCCCTCTACTTATCAGCTTCCACTGTGAAAAGTGCTACAGGAATTTTCCCTGGAGATGGCCCATAGCAACCAAGACGATGTAGTCACACATCCAGGAACTTCAATAATCAGCTGTCATAAGATGCATGGCAGAGAAGAGCTTGTTAGTAATCCATAGTACTTGAAGACTCTGCAAATGTGTATTTAATTGAGTTGTCTTTTATAGTATTATTAAACTATTATTAGAATATTGGACAGACTAGTCCTTAGATTGATATAAATCAGTCAGCCATTTGTGGAGTAGCCACGGGGTATCTAACATAGCATTGGTGCTTAGAATGAGTAGCTATTTTTGTTTTATTTTATTTTTAATTTTCTAGTATTTAGCAACCAACAGGATAGATAAAATTAGTGAAAAGAATTTCTTTACAGATACATTAAAAAAATAGAGAAAGAAAAGTAAGTGCACTCATAGGATAGGTGACCATGAAATTCTGGAAGCACCAGGAAAATAGTTATGTAAATATTAAAGAATAAAAGCTTAGATGCTATGTAGAGAGAAAATGATGTGTTTACTAGACAGATAAGAAATTTATTTCCAACAGCCAGAAAGGATTAGAAAACTCATAATTCAAAGAATTAGGAGAAAGAATAACAAAGAATAACTAAGATAACTAAGAATAGGAAAATAGCTGAGATTAATAAAAAGAGAGGGTATATATTTGGTTTCTATGCATTCAAGAAATACATTAATCCATCCAGATGTCTGTTGAGGATTCATTAATATTTACAGGATGTTCTTGGCTAGGTTAAATCCATTGTTCTTAGGAGTAACTCTTCAATTCGATACCGCCCGTATCATAGCTTCTGTGTTGGCATTTAATAATGTGGAGTTTGGTCCAAATTATACGTTTGTAATTTAGCTTAGCTAGGTAACTTTCTGGAAGTTATTTACATTCCTTATACTTCAGTCTCCTCATCCCTAAAACGAGCATGTTGAATTAGACACTGGTTTCCCAAAGTAACAGCCATGCCCCTAGGGAATCTTAAAGTTTTGTAGGAATTCAATATTTGGTTTGAGAAGGCTTGGGTACTCTGTATTATCTACTGGGCAAATGACTGGAATACTAAGTATATGAGAAGGTAGGGGACATTGAGTCGGGGAGTTGAAGTGGTTTTACTTCATTATTTTTTTTCTAAGTAATTTAATGTTTATTCATTTTACTGCTCAATTGCAACCCTCCCTGGAGTGTAGAAACCTAACTTGTTTCAATGCTTAAAGAATTCTGTTTATTGACTAGTTCTATTGTATGCAAAATTTTCCAGGACTGAGACTGTATAATCAAAAATGGCATTCTGTTTTATTTAGAATTATAGTAAACACCAGTCACAAGTTTTAAAAATCATATAATGACTAGTAATGTTGCTTATTCTATTCCACTTTCTAACACATTTATCAGATTACATGTAGCTATGGCTTTACCCTGGTGCTATGTTTATATATAAAATGAAATATCTTCTTTTATAATTTCACATGAGCATTATGTACTGAAACATATACTCATCAATCATAATAATAACATGCTCATTTTATTTCTTCTTATACTTTTATATTACATTAAATTATGGAAACTAACTTTATAAGGATGTTATATATTTGTGAATTTAATTTCAGAGATTTTAATGATCTATTTAGTAAAGAAGAGAAATGTGAGCCTTACAAGTTTGAAAACCATTGAATTTGGCTATCTCAAATAGCCTTAAGCTTTCAAGTCCATGGATTCATAACTTTTACTTTGATCAGTAAGGAAGAGGAGACTTCTAAATAATTTTAGTTAAGTCATTGTCTAAATTCTAGAAGAAGAAAAGAGTAACTGAAAGAGAGCTGAAGCAAAATATCTATCTTAGCCTTCTCATTACTTAGTTAAAGCAATACCAAGAGTCTAAGGTATCATCAGGAGCAGGAGAGGCTTGAAAAACTACTGAATCACATACTAATGAGAATGTGAAAGGGCATGGGAAAGTAACCATTCCTTAAATAAGAACTTTTAGACATAGGCACATTCCCAGACAACAGATTTCATTTCCTTTCAAGAAGAACTCTGTTTTTGCTAAAAACTGTAATCTGTTCCTATTATCCTTAAATTTTGCTCAATATCAACAGAGGATGTGGGAGACTGAAGTACTGTGATCTATCAAGGCACACATGTCATATTTCATTATTTTCATTAGATCAACACTATGAAAATTATCCTCTACCTCTTCTACACACATATACTCACTAATCATTAAGGTAATTAATCTACTGAAACCACAGTACAAGTATGAGGATAATATTGAAAGGTTTTCTAAGTATGATGACATACAAATATCTTAGCAGAATGATCAATGTTCTCTGCTATATACATCTTTTTAATTTGCAAATGTCACTCATTGAAGTAAAGTACATTAAAACTGAGCTCTTTCTTTTTTTAACAGTCAAATGCCATGAATTTTTTTCTTCATATTTCACCTCTGAAATGTGATCATCTAGTAAAACAAAAGCTATGGGGCAGAAAGACATCTTCCCATTTTGCAAATCATGCAGAAGCATGAATGTCTGCCAGGATCTCCAGCAGCTCTGCTAGGCATTTCTCATCCCTCTGATAATGTGACCTTCACATGACAGAATTGGATCAAAAATAATATATTTGATACTCCTTGTAAAAATAATGGAGCTGCTGTCAAAAATAGACAGTATGGCCATGAAGCTTGAATACATAGTAGGTGTGGAAGTAGAAAAAGGTTGTATTTTTACTGTGATGCTTTTGTCTTATAAACTTTTAATTTGCAAAAATTACTTGAATTTTTTGGTTTCCAGTGATATAGCAAAAGCACTCATTGGTCCAGGTATGATTACAGTAGAACAAAATGTACAATGGTGGCCTAATAATACTTGTTCACGTGTGGTGAAACATTTATATTTAACTCATTCATATATTCAATTTAATTGACTTTCTGTACCATACAAAATATATGCAAAGAAATATGTCTTAATCTGGAAAAGAGCATACCATAAGATTTTGCTGATGCTTAAGTATATGTCCTGTATTCTGTTATATTAAATCTCAAAAGATACATTTAGTTTGAGGATGGCATTAGAAGGCTTTTTTTTTTTTTTTTTTTTTTTGAGAAATACATTCTTAACTCCATTGAAAAAGTAAAGTAGCAATTCTATGGAATGCCATTCTTGTTGGATAGTTTAAAGATAGCACAATTCCAAATATCCTCTTGAGAAGAAACAAGTGTTCTGTTTACATTTTGTGCTGAGGTGTTGTGGTGGATTGAATGATAATGGCCCTATAAGGTGATAGATTTGAATACTTGGTCCTGAGTTACTGGTAATGTTTGGAAAGGGTTAGGAGATGTTGCCTTGTTGAAAGAGGTATGTCTCTGGGTATGGGCTTTGAGGTTTCAAAAGCCCACACCATTCCCAGTTATCTCTCTCTCTCTCTCTCTCTCTCTCTCTCTCTCTCTCTCTCTCTGCCTCCTCCCTGCAGGTAAGGATGTAAGCTCTCAGCTACTACTCAAGCACTATGCCTGCTTGTTTGCTTCTGTACTTCCTGATATGGACTTTAGATCTCTATAGTTGTAATTTCTCAATAAGCATTTTCTTCTATAAATTACATTCATCACGGTGTTCCTTTACAGCAAGAGAAAAGTGACAGGAATGTGAGATAGGAAGCCCATAAAGTTAAGTTCATGCCAATGCTCAAAGAGAAAAAGCATATTTAAAGAACATGGGTTATTCAGTTCGTAGAAGGAAACCAATAATGCTTGTATTTAAGGGGAGGTAAAATTCAAATTCAAATTGTCATGGTGCAGCTGGCATCTCTATTCTCTAGTCTGTGATATAGAATCCACAACTTTCAATGACATGCATTTTCCACATGCCAACCATTAATCCAATATTTTGAAACTATCACTATCACTCCCCACAGTTACTGGTTCTTGCAAAATTGATACATTTTGGAAAAGAAATTTATCAGCAACAGCCTTACAGCTTGATATGACCAAAAATCATTTGGAGAAAAGCTTCACACTTGAAACTTTCTTCCGACTTGTGGGGATTGTGCAAGCTCGGCCTGCTCATAGATCTCTCAGGAGTCTCTAAAATCGGAAATAATTTATATAGGGTTAAGTGAAAAATATGCAAAAATAAGAAAGTCTTAGGTAAAATGTTTAAAGTGGAGCATGCACAGAATTGACCCAGAAAGCCAAATTGTTATCCTTGATGAAGCCTGTAAATAAGTTTGGCTTTGACTTAAGTCTGGAGACTTCTATTTGGAGATTTTAATCATCCAAATTCCTAAGATGGGTGAATTGTGGAGAAGCTGTGTAATCAGGATAGCTTATATGTGAGCCTGCTTTCCTTCTGTAATCCTAGGTATATGTCAGGTAGAGCCTGCTAGGTAAGCAACCTCCAATATAAAGCTTGGGCATCGTATCTCTAACATGATTCTTTGGCAGACATCATTTCACATAGTTTCAAATACATAGCCGAAGAAGTCCTGTGGTTCCTGCATGATTATAGTGAGTGGAAAGGTTAGAAAGATTTCCTGAGTGACTTCTGTATCTACCTCATTCACCATACTTTTGACTCAATCCACTGTTTAGCCCTTTACTGAAATAGGTTATAACCCCATGAGCGGAGGGTAAGTCTTGGTACTTCTAGAGGAGCACTGAACTTCAAAGCTGTCTTGAAGTCCATGAACCACAAGGCTATTATATGTCACAACCAGATTGTGAGACCTATTAATTCCATATATGTAGCTATAGAATACATTTTCCTCCAAATTATTTTTCTGTCCTTATTCAAGTCTTTTTTATATTCTCCCCCGAAAAAGACAGGATTGGCAGAGAAGTGCCCTCTTGTTTGGTTGAGAAATTATGGTGCCATATCCTATCTAGGGACCTACATATAATTCTCTCACAAGGGATTACAATAAGGATAGGGAAAATTCATTCAATGTGGTTTGCAATGATACCTTTTAGATTTTGAAACACAGAGAAGGTTCGTTAGCAGAATAACCATTCAGGCATTTCAGGGGTTGATTCTAAAAGCACAAACCTGTCACAGTATCTCTGAAGATAAAGTATCCTTAATATTTTAGCAAAGCATTCAAAAATACCTTTCTCACAGGAGGAATTAAACACAAACTGGAAATCTGAAAGGCTCACTAGGTTAGTTAACATATCCCTTTATGGAGTTGACTCTTCCTGCTGGCTCTTACAAACTTATAGTCAGTGATTTCAGGCAGTAAATTCATTAAAACCAGGAAATTGCTTAATTAGTTTAAGGTGACAAACTCTTCTAAAAATAAATCTCTTAACTACATGGATCCCAAACAAATTTATCACAATCAGAACTGTTACAGTACACCTATAATGACTAGCAAATTAATTCAAGATAATAACATGTCAAGTCGTGTGTTTCTTAACTTTTATTTTTGCCCTTCTAAAAATGAATGTGCTATTTAAGGGTGTTGAGTTTTCACTCAGCTTTATTCCTTCTAGTTATGCTGCCTTGAGAGTATCTGACTTATTACAAGGTACCATGTCCCCTCCTACATTGTAGTAAACTGTACATGGGCACAAACGTGGGTGTACGTGATATGGATAGCCTAGTATGATTTAGGACCTCAATATGGGCTCTGGACTCATTGCAATGTGTTGATGGTACACAAGCTCAACACTTTTATTTTAAAGGAAGCATTAAAAAAGGCTGTGAATTTATGCTTTGTTATGGTTTGTTTGGTCAGAAAGAAAAAAAAATCAAATTTTATTGATGTAATATATGTGAGTTCCTTGGGCATAATCTTCTTCTTCTTTCTTCTTCTTCTTCTTCTTCTTCTTCTTCTTCTTCTTCTTCTTCTTCTTCTTCTTCTTCTTCTTCTTCTTCTTCTTCTTCTTCTTCTTCTTCTTCTTCTTCTACTTCTTCTTCTTCTTCTTCTTCTTCTTCTTCTT
>JADRCD010144830.1:0-18357 GCA_019843815.1 Montemys delectorum
CTCCTCCTCCTCCTCCTCTTCCTTCTCCTCCTCCTTCTTCTTCTTTTTCTTCTTCTTCTTCTTCTTCTTTATTAGATACTTTCTTTATTTACATTTCAAATGTTCTCCCCTTTCCTGATTTCACCTCTATAAAACCCCTATTCCCTACCCCCTCCCCTGGCTCACAGACCCACCCTTTCCTGCTTCCTTCCCCTGGCATTCCCTTACACTGGGGCACAGAGCCTTCCCAGGAACAAGGGCCTCTCCTCCCATTGATGACTGACTAGGTCATCCTCTGCTATATATGCAGCTATAGCCAAGAGTCCCACCCTGTGTACTCTTTGGTTGATGGTTTAGTCCCTGGAGCTCTGGGGGTACTGGTTAGTTCATATTGTTATTCCTCCTATGGGGCTGCAAACCGCTTCAGCTCCTTGAGTCCTTCTCTACCTCCTTCACTGGGGATGCTGTGCTCAGTCCAATGAATGACTGTGAGCCTCCACTTATGCATTAGTTGGGCAATGGCAGAAACTCTCAGGACACAGCTATATCAGGTTCCTGTTAGCCAGCACTTGCTGGCATCCACAATAGTGTCTGAATTTGGTGATTGTATATGAGAAGGATGTCCAGGTGGGGCAGTCTCTGGATTGTCCTTTTTTCAGTCTCTGTTCCACACTTCCTCTCTGCAACTCCTTCCATGGGTATATTGTTGCCCCTACTTGGAGGAATCAAATTATCCAGTTTGATCTTCCTTCTTCTTGAGCATGTGTCCTTATTACATGTTGGTGCATCTTCTGGGTATATGCTCAGGAGTGGTAATGCTGGTTCTTCAGGTAGTACTATGTCCAATTTTCTGTGGAACCACCAAAACGATTTCCCTAGTGGTTGTACCAACTTGCAATCCTACCAGCATTGAAGGAGTGTTCCTCTTTCTCCACATCCTTGCCAGCATCTACCTGAGTTTTTGATCTTAGCCATTCTGTCTAGTGTGAGGTGGAATCTCAGGACTGTTTTTGTTGTTGTTGTTGTTGTTGTTGTTGTTTGTTTGTTTGTTTTTGTTTTTGTTTTTGGCTTTTTCTCAAGACAGGGTTTCTCTTTGTAGCCCTGGCTACGCTGTAACTCACTCTGTAAACCAGGCTGTCCTCAAACTCAGAAATATGCCTGCCTCTGCTTCTCAAATTCTTGGATTAAAGGAGTACACCACTACTTCCAGGCCCTAGGGATTGTTTTTATTTGCATTTCCCTGATGACTAAGGATGTTGAACATTTCTTTAGGTGCTTCTCAGCCATTCAGTATTCCTCAGTTGAGAATTCTTTGTTAAGCTCAGTACCCCATTTTTAATAGGGTTATTTGATTCTCTGGAGTCTAACTTCTTGAGTTTTTGTATATATTGGATATTAGCCCTCTATCAGATGTAGGATTGATAAAGATCTTTTCCCAATCTGTTGGTTACATAAGCTTTGCAATTTTATGAGGTCCCTTTTGTCAATTTTTGATCTTAGAGCATAAGCTATTGATGTTCTTCTCATGAAGTTTCCCCCTGTGCCCATGTGCTCAAGGTACTTCCCCACTTTCTTTTCTATTAGTTTCAGTGTATCTGGTTTTATGTGAAGGTGATTGATCCACTTGGACTTGAACTTTGTACAAGGAGATAAAACAGATAGATTTGCATTCTTCTACATGCTAACCACCAGTTGAGCCAGCACCATTTGTTGAAAATGCTGACTTTTTTCCACTGGGTGGATTTAGCTCCTTTATCCATGATCAAGTGACCATAGGTGTGTGGGTTCATTTCTGGGTCTTCAATTCTATTCCATTGATCCACCTGCCTGTCACTGTACCAATACCATGCAGTTTTTTTTAATCACAGTTCCTCTATAGTCAGCTTAAGATCAGGTATGGTTATTTCACCAGAAGTTCTTTTATTGTTGATAATATTTTTAGCTATCCTAGGTTTTCTGTTATTCCAGATGTATGTGAGAATTGTTCTTTATAACACTCTGAATAATTGAGTTGGAATTTTGCTGGAGATTACATTGAACCTGTAGATTGCTTTTAGCAAGATGCCCATTTTTACTGTATTAACCCTGTTAATCCATGAGCTTGGGAGATCTTTTCATCTTCTGAGATCTTCTGAGCTCTTCTTCAAATTCTTTCTTCAGAAACTTGAAGTTCTTATACAGATCTTTCACTTGCTTAGTTAGAATCACACCAAGGTATTTTATATTATTTGTAACTACTATGAATGGTGTTGTTTCCCTAATTTCTTTCTCAGCCTGTTTATCTTTTGTGTAGAGGAAGACAACTGATTTGCTTGAGTTTATTTTATATCCAGCTACTTTGCTGAAGTTGCTTATCAAGTTTAGTGCACAGAGACATTATCCTAATAACAAAATCAGAAATGATAACGGAGACAAAACAATAGAAACTGAGGAAAGAAAAACAATCATGAGATCCTACTACAAAAGCCTATACTCAACAAAACTGGAAAACCTGGATGAAATGGACAATTTTCTAGACAGATGCCAGGTACCAAAGTTAAATCAATATCAGATAAATGTTATAAACAGTCCCATAAAGAAATAGAAACAGTTATTAATGGTCTCCCAGCTAAAAAACAAAACAAAACAAAACAAAACAACAACCTAGGACCAGATGGGTTTAGTGCAGAGTTTTATCAGACCTTCAGAAAAAACCTATTACCAATACTCCTCAAACTATTCAACAAAATAGAAACACAGGGTACTCTACCAAATTTGTTCAATGAAGCCATAATTACTCTGATACCTAAACTACATAAAGATCTAACAAAGAAAGAAAACATCAGATCAATTTCCCTTATGAGTATCGATGCAAAAATACTCAATAAAATTCTCAAAGATTGAATCCAAGAAAACATCAAAACAATCATCCATCATGATCAAGTAGGCTTCATCCCAGGGATGCAGGGATGGTTCAATATAATGGAAATCCACCAATGTAATCCACTATATAAACAAACTCAAAGAAAAAAAACTCATGACCATTTCATTAGATGAGGAGAAAGCATTTAACAAAATCCAGCACCCCTTCATGATAAAAGTCTTAGCCCATACCTAACCATAGTAAAAGCAATATACAGCAAACCAGTAGCCAACATCACACAAAATGGAGATAAACTTGAAGCAATCCCACTAAAGTCAGGGATTAGATAAGGCTGCCCACTCTTTCCTACTTATTCAATATTGTACTTTAATTCCTAGCCAGAGAAATTAGACAACAAAAGGAGATCAAAGGGATACAAATTGGAAAAGAAGAAGTCAAATTGTCATTATATGCAGATGATATAATAGTATACTTAAGTGACCTCAATAATTCCACCGTGGAGTGTTGTGGGACTGTGTGATGTGGGACTGGCTATGAAGTTATTGCCCAAGGTCTGCTCAGTGCACCTCTGATCCTATGATCCTGGGTGTGTTAGAGTGGATCTTCCTCTGGGTGTTGTGGGATTGGCCACAGAGTTCATGCCCAAAGTCTGCTCATGGCATTGTACCAGACAAGAAGAACCAGTCCCATTGGTTGCCTGGGGATCCTGGGTGACCCGATCCCACTGGTCCCAGTTACTTCTGCTGTTGGGACATATGTTGTGTCCTCCTCACCTCTGATCCTGTGATCCAAGTGTATGTTAAAGTGCCTGGGAGTGGATCTTCCTCTATGTGTTGTGAGACTGGCCCTGGATATTTCACATAAAGTTAGTCACACAATATGCAGCCTTTTCTTGCTATCTATTTTCATTTAACATAGTGGCTTCCAGATCCAAATGTTTTGCTTCATTCACTAATACACTGCTACAAGCAAAATACTACTCCTTTGTATGCATACTATATAGCCTCTTTCTTTGTTCTTCAGCTGAGTATTAAAGTTGTTCCCATATGAGAGGAGGGAAGCATCTGTGAGCAATGTTATTAGAAACACTGCTGCATAAATATTTGTGGAGACTATTCTTGTCATTTCTCCCCTGGGTGGATAAATGAAAACTGTATTGTACTGTGTTATTAAGAAAATACCAACTACTTTCCAAACAAGCTATGTCAGTCTTTATTTTTCCCAGAATAATAATTTTCCAATAATAAGGATTCCAAGCCTCCATCGTGAGTAATTATTACTGATTCTTTCATTAAAATCAACCTGCAAGTTTGTAAAGATACCACAATAGAAATTTGAGTTACACTATTTATTCTCTCTTTGTCTCCAATTATATTGGGAATATCATGTTTCCTATCAGCAAATTTTATGAAGAATTGTCTACTAAGATATTTTTCCCATCTTTATGTCATGTGTTTGTTGATTATAAATTTTAGTCTGCTGCTGTCTGAGAACAAAGCTTTTGTGATGTCAACTCAGTTAAATTTCCTGAGATTTATTTCATGCTTGATATATTTTATACCCTAAAGAATGTTTCGTAGACTCATGAAAGTATAAATTGCTTTGGGATTGGACCTGTACTGCTTGGTCTGTGTACTTTAAAAGGTTCTAGTCTTTTGTTCCCAGATGATTTAGTGTATTGTTCTATCCATTATTAATAGAAGATAATTAAATACCCTAATTGTTACTATTGAATAGTCTATTTCTCAGTTAAGTCAATTTTTGAATAATGGATTTGCAGCTTCTATAGCTCTTCGAAACACATCTAAAAATTTTGCTTCATGCAGGTGTCTTTTTACAATCACACAGAAGGTAAAAAGGGATCAATTCCAAAACACATTTATACTCTCAGGTTTGGTTTAATTTGATACATGATCTGGTTATATATCACAGGCTGGCCCCAAACTTAAGACCTTCCTTTCTCTATCTCTAAGTGACTAGATTATAGGTGTATGCCAGCATTTCTAGCTATACTGCTTAAATATATAATTATCTTAATTTTTATTTTTATGTAGAGCAATTCTTCTCCTTAGTATCCTTTCATTTCAGGAATCCTTTCCCAGTTCTATTTGACAATCTATCCATCAATCAATTTACTATTTATTTGTTTTGGGTTTTGAGAAATTGCCCTTACATGATCCTTAGATCAGAGAAATCAAATTTTTCATTCTAATTTGAAAATATCCTGATATTTCTCCAACTATGGTAGCTGTCGTTTAAATTCAGCTGTAGGATGAATCTCATTCACTCATCTATCATTTAACCATCGAACTATGAAACTTCTTTTTATAGATCTTAGTATATATTACCAAAAGTTCACCTAGCCTCTTGAATATAATTATCCAGGCTTTTTTTAAGCACTAGCCACTTTTCAGTCGAGCCAAAGTCTCATAATATTCTATTCATTGATGTGTGTCTCTAAGACACTTCATGTGTTCTTTTTTTTTTTGTTTTTGCTCCACAAGATATACAATTTCAACTGTTTTACATTTGAATTCATTGATAAGTCTGTCTATTTAAACCTTTGAAATCCATAAATAAATATTTTTACTACAGTTGTTACTAACTTTCAATTCTAGAAATTCAATTTAACAATTTATCTTTGTGATTTGAATTTATATTTTCATTTATATAGTCTTTACTAAAATAACATTTTCACATCTTTATTTTAGTTCAATGTGAATATTTTGAAAATTCTGTTCTCATTTTTTTTAAAAAAGTAGAAATTTGGCCCATCCTTTTTTTCCTTTAAAATAAATGAGATTTAAATAATTTTTCTTTATGTATCTTCTATATTTTTATGATCATCCTTAGTAATATAATTTTGAATTCAGTATGTAAGATCTCTCCTACTAGAATTTACTCTTCTTTATCATTGATGCATTTTTATTGTGTTGGTAGTAGTCTTTCTAAAGTAATTCTATAAAGTCTTAAGGTAGCTAAAATAAAATCTCTAGTTGAGATTTTAGTCACCATCTGAAAATTGAGTAGATTTCCTCCAATACCAATAAACTTTGAATGTCAAAAAAGTCTCTGTGTTTTCTGAGATAAGCTTTACATACTCAAAAAATTTTTCACATTTCTGCCTTATCTGTTGTTCCCTCCATGTACAGTGCAGTACGATTGTACAAAGCTAAGAGCTATGGCTTTATCAGATTTGTAGGATATACATGGTCAAGAAAACCTTTATACATATATGTTGTCTTCTAGACTCACAGTACATTACATAGCTAGTCATGTATATATGAAAATGCAATTAGATTGCTGCATATTTTAACTCCTATTAGCCACCTGAGAGATCCACAAGGTTAAGCAATCATCTCTGTTTGAATTTAGAAAGGGCTCCTTTTGCATTCAAAAGAAAAATCATGATAGGAAATTGTTAGACAAGTCACATACTAACAAATCTCTGAAAATTATGTTTTAAGATAGTTCCAAACTCATTTCTTCCATCTACAGTGGCTCTAGTATTCTGGCTTCCAGTAAAATTGCTGAGTATTAGTTTTTAAGGTTGATTCAGAGTTGGAATAATGAAGATAGAACAAGTCAGATGCCACAAAGCCTTTAATTTTCACAAAGGTTACAAAAGCTATTTGACTTCAGTTTGTGCTCCTAAAATTGTGTCAGACCTTACTTAGAGAGTCCTCGAAAACTTGATTCTGCTGACATTTGCCAATGTTTTCATTGTTTACATGGAAATTTATTCAGAAGTCATTCCTATGTCATTCTTATTAGGTTTATAAGACCACAATTGCTTTTAAAATGACTTATTCATTTAGTAGCAATTACAAAAGCTGGCTCCATTTGATGGCACAGCTGTACTTACCAGGCCTTGGGATATTTTAATATCTATTCCGTATACTAAGGGTCAAAACTGGGTTCATGCAAGTTTCACATTTTATACTAAAGAGAAGCTATCTTGCTTAGATTAGTAAACTATAAAAGGATCTCACCCCAGGGAGTTGATATTTATCATGTTTCACAGTAAGATGAAGACATGATGAAAGGAAGCTTCAAGCTGTATTTTGAGTATTAAATTGAAATACAATAAGAAATAAAAGAAAATGTTATACAAAAAGTCTCATAAAATTCCAAGGTCATAAATTTTCATGATTTTACTTGGAAATTGAATGAAAGTTACAGTATATTCAAGAGGCTACTGAGGGATTGCATTCTTGGGGCTTTCCTAGTGTGTTATTCTGAATAGCTGCTTTCCTAACAACAAATCTTTAAAAGCAATGTACCCAAGACCTGGCTGCTAACCTGTGGTGATTCTATACTTTATACTCACTTGATCTTTGCAGTCAGTAGAAGGTGGCATGAGTGAACTGGGCCTCAATATGTATAAGTAAGTTGGTTGAATTAAATGGTCAAACTAATACAATATGACTGTGTGAATGCTTGAGTGTATAAATTGAAGTTGCAAATATCAGCCACAACTCTGTCTTATGGACGCATGGCCCTACATTGATTTGAAAATTCTAAGAAATTTACTTCTCTCCATAGCAGTGACCATAAAAGAATGAACAAGATTATAGGATAGTTATAAAGACGATGTAACAAAGAAGCATGCAAGTAAGGTTGAGGGTGCATAGGAAATATGAACTGAAGAGTGGCAATAGCAATAGACGTGCTACATGGAAGGAGGCAATCTCATGGATACTACTCATAAACAAAGATGTATAGGCCACCAAAGACTGCAAAGAAAAGAATTAGCACTACAAGGAATGAGTTCTCTAACTGATTATCCAATATAATTTCATCAGCCTTGAAATTACATACGCACAAGCAACAAAAACAGACTCAACACCACACACACACACACACACACACACACAAACACACACACATCAATCAAAAAGTGACTATCATTTTGAGAGTATGTGAGGGATTTAGAGAGAGGAAAAAACAAGTAGGGATTTATATCATTAAATCTTAATTAAAACATATATCTTCTCTAAAAATATGTTTTTTTAGAGTTACTATTGTCTTAGTTATACAATTTTGAAAAGAAAAAGTAGGGAAAGTGAAACATAAATAAAAAAATAAAATAGGAACCAATTCTAGACTGAGGATTTGGTGGTTAATGGATTGATGGAGGATCAGCAAAAAACTAACACATAGAGAGAGGGGATTAGGCCAGAAGGAGTTTCTGATAGCATAGGAACAGAAATTTAGAATAAATGGAGCAACCTGAATTGAAAGGAAAAGTGAAATAAAGAGGAAAACTAAAAGACACAGATCAAAGGTAGCACTCAGATATATAGACATAATGATACTATTTATTATCTTAAAGGAAATAAGAAACCTCTAATTGTGTTTAAGCAAGTCAGAGACATAATAACATGTGAACTTCAAAAATACTACTTTAAATGTTATTTCCAAAGAATATTGTATAACTTATTGAAGATTCTATAATTACTTCAAAACAAAATTTATTGTTGTCTAGTTGAGGTAAAAAGCAAAAGAAAATATCGTGTCGGTTTTGGAAAGTGAATTCAAATGATTAAAATGATATCAGGGAACCCATGAAGAGGTAATTACAGTGGATCAGGCCAAGGATAGAGTAGTCTCACTGAAGGTTCTGGAAGCAACTCTAAAAAGAACTACACTGAGGTACCTCTTAGAACTAAAGAATCAGGAAATAGAATTCCCAGAATATACTGTATCTTTTCTTTACTTTCTAAGAATAGGCGAAAACAGAAGAAATCCAAGAAGACTGATACATTTCCACATGGATTAGTAAATCATAAAAGCCTAAAAAATGAAGTAAAACAATGTCATTGGAAGCTAGGTACAAATTGAATTTCAGGTGTATGGATTTGAAATAACCCTAAAACTTCAAAATGTTAGTGTCAAGCATATACTAATCCCAGACTCATAAAACACAAAAGTAGTTGAGGTATGCAAGTCAACACATTTGAAGCCCTGGCATATGTGTGTTTTCCATGGATGAGGAAGTACAAAGCCAAGTTCTAAGGAACAATAATTCAAAGACCTGTGATCTCAGAAAGAACTACCAAAAACAATGAAAAACAAAATGTAACACATACTTTGTGCATGAACATGGGATGAAGCAGATGAAGAGGCTGCCAATTTTTCATCCCAAATGGATTCTTACAGCCCATAATCCTTGGATAAGTCCATTAAGAAAACAACATATTCACAAGATCTTTGCAAGAGTCCCTAAAAGGCAGTGTAGTTTGGGGTGAGTAAACTGGGACTCAGTATGTGTAAGTAATTCAACTTATTTCCAGAGTAATGTTTAAGTCTAAATCTAACAGTGTGAGCTCCTAAGTGTTTAGGATAAAGTTGTATATATCGATCACCACTCTAATATGTATATAGGGCACGTCAATGATTTGGAAACTTGAACATACTAGCAAAACATCTGTAAGCAGTGACAATAAGAAAGCTTAAAGCATAGTTAAGAGAAAGGTAGTGAAAGAAACACAAGTTTGCAAATAATGCTGTTATAAAGAAAACATAATACATAAATGAAGAAAATAGAGCATAATCTATTCTAGACTGTGGATTTAGGGTATAATGGATTGAAAGCCGTATCTCAAAATCCTAGAAGAGACAATTTGGAAGTATCAACTATAAAACTATCATGGTTTTTTTATTAGATATTTTCTTTATTTTTCATGTCATGCGATATCTCCTTTCCCTGTTTCCCCTCCGAAAAAAATACAATAAAATAAAAACAAAAACAAAAATAAACCCCTGTTCCCTCCCCCTCCCCCTACTCGCCACCCCCCAAAACTATCATTGTTTAAGGTAATGTATACTTATTGATCTGACTTAACTATTGCACTAGATAGATGCCACCCATATATAGAAAATATTCCATAATAATTATGTGTATATATACACACACACAAAATAAACAACTTTTTTAACCATCACACAGGATCAACTCTGTACTTTCTTATGCTTTGGTAAATCCTAAGATTGGAGAATCATCATTTATTGCTTCCTGAGGCATTGCTGGACATAAAAGACAAGTACAAAGCCCTTCATTATGCATAACTAAAAGCTGTCATCTCATGGCTTTCGTTTACCATTTTAATTATACTTCATTGTAACATACAAGCTGAATTCCCAGACTAACATGACATTGTTTCATGAATCTAGGTACAACTTCTGTATAATATTTACAGCCTCCATAACAATTTTCACCAGGCATCTTCTATCACAGAGTACAGCTATGAACCAAGTCAACAACACTGTGTTACAGGTTATAAAACTAATATCTATAATTAATGACTGTTAATTATTATCAACCTGAATCATAATGGTTCAAATTATTTATACCTGAAGCAACAGACTTACCTAACAGTAGGCTGACCCAAATCAGGCAATGGCAGGAATTACATTAATGAGATTTTATTTAGCTTGAAACTCTCAAACTGGTTTACAACATAGAAAAACAAATAAGTAACTATAAATAAAAATAGATTTGAATTAATAATTAATTGTTCAATCCAAAAACTCTTGCATAAATATAAGTTAAAGCACAGCTAACAATAACATTATTTACATATACATATATCCATAAACTATATTATTCCCCTTCTGGAGCAGCTTATCTCAAATAGTCCACAGTCTGTAAGTGGACTAGATTATTGTTTGGTATCTTTTAGCAATCTTTATGTCTAGTTTTACAATGTGCACTTGAAATATTGTAAAGGTATAAAATGCTGAAAGAGAAATTATTATGTCTCTAGTTTTATTTCAACATCTCCTTTAAAATCATGTGAAATACTCTTTCCACAACACAAACAGAAGAGAAGCATATATTGATTACATGATATTTTCAAGTCCTTTTAATGGCACAGGACAAAATAATTTGTCCATGTATAATTTTTTTTCCTGTTCATACTCAAAATAAGACAGTATCTTAATTTTAAAAATAACAGATCTGTACCACATAGATGTGTTCCAAATTCAACTTTCCTTTAAGAGAATTAAGTTGATATACTTGGTTCTGGAAATATTAATTCCAGGGTGCTGTTGTTGGCTATGGGTTGAAGTGTACTGTTTTGAAATTAAGGGTCCATTATTTGGTAAGTTTCCAAGGTTTCTTAATGTAGGTTTTCTCATATGGGAAACAGTAATAGGAACACCAAGGTGGAGAAGTGACTTGGTGGCTAGGTGTATTTGCTAATAATCGTCCACAGTACCTAATTTCAGTCCACAACACTCAGATTTGGCTACTTGAACCCCCTATTTTTGCATCTTAAGGGGATCTGATGCCCTCTCGTAACCTCCACAGTCACTGGCATACATGTACCCTTAACTACATAGACATACACTCAAATAAATAAAAAACTGAATCTTAAAAAAATATTCTCATTCATTACAGTTATCAAGTGAGATTTATGAATATCACTAGCCATTTCAATTTTGTTGCACTATAAGTGCACGATTACGTAATCATCATTGTGATCATTAATCAATCCAATAAATAAGTGAAAGTCTTCTGCTTTCTATTTAGAAGCCAGTTGTAAAGATAAATACACAGGAAATCAACTTTTCTTTAGCATTACTTATCTGTTGTGTATCTAAATTTGTTGAACTGCGACTTTATGAATGTAATCATGCACTTTTGACAGGTGTAGTCAGAGATTGCTACTACAAGCGTACCACTCAACTTCCCTTGAAAATATCAGGGGACATTTATATCAGCTATAGTTCTGAAAAGGTCTCCTTTGGTAGCAGGGGAGTCGAGAGAAGTTCCTGACAGGAATGTAGCTAGAAGGTGAAAGAAAGAAAGCTGATGAGCTGCTTAATATCCAAGAGTGAGGTCATTTTAGCCAGTGTTTATTCAGCACTTTGGACAGTGCTTTCCTGAGTCCTTGGAACCCAATTATATGACTGTAATGAAAGGTCGTTGGACTGGTCATCCACAAGAACAGGTGGACAGAGTTAAAGGAAATGATGCAAATAGACTTTGTGATGCACAGGCAAAGCTGCTCAGATACCCATGTAGCCAATGCCACAGTCAATAGTTGTTTCCCTTCTGAATAGAATTTGTCACCCTTTAGACATTTATGAACCTAGGAATTTAAGAACTACCTGGAGATGGACTATCTCATAGCAGTTATTAGGAGTGATGGGTTTTCTCTAAAATACTACACAAACCATGACTTGAGTTGAAACACAGGATTTGTGTAGGTATAAATACAGCATTCTTTGAGAAAATCAATATCTAAATTGTGAAGTTGTGTTAAGGGGACATATTTGCAATTAAATTATGGAAGTCAGAGTATGTAGCATATAGATGGTAAGCTATAGCATCAATTTAGTTATATTTAACATTTAATAGTAACATATCAATTAATTAGTGGAAAAATCTATCCATATTATAGATATCTTCAATGTCAACTTGATAGAGTTACCTGAGAAGGGTAAAGTCAACTGAAAAAATTCCCTCAATCATATTGGTCTGTGTTCATGTCTGTGGCACATTCTTAAAATTGCTACTTGATGTGTAAGTGCCCATCACTCTGTGGGCAGTGTAATCCCAATGCATGTAGGTTTGGACTACAAAGAAATCTCTCTGTGAAAGTCAGGGAGAACAAGCTGAGGAAGAGCAATCTTCCATGGTTACTGCTTTAAGCTCCTATCTTGGCTTCTTTTGATGATGGACTCTAACCAGACAGGTAAGTAAACCCTATCCTTCCCCAATTTGATGTTAAAAAAAAACAAACTAAAATACTCTATATTTAAAAATGTGCAGTGATGTAAGTATGGAAATATCTTTATAATCTAAAATCTTTATAAGAGCTTTTCAGTTTCTATTGTCTGTTGCATCTAAATAATGAATAATCATTAAAAGAATAAATAAAATTAGCTACATCTGTTCATCTCAACAGATGCCATTATAATGAAAAGGTTCTAAATGATGAAAGTCCTGCAGAAAAATGACATTGATTTTCTTAAAAAGAAAAAAAAATATTTTCTCCAATGATTGACTTTTACATTGACCAAGCTACCAACTAAAATATTGTCAGAATCACAATTTCAAATAATGAACATTTCCACATATTTCTGGTTACTTATCCTTTATCTAAGTATTCATAATGAAGCACATTGCTTATAATTACATCAGAGTAAAATGAATTAATTTGAAGCAGTATTACATATGAATAAAATTAATTTGTTATTTCTTAACAAATATATTCATGGTAGGATTCTTTTAAATCATGAAGTACTTCTGCAATTAAAAAATAATTTGATCTCCACACATTTTCAGAAATATAGAGTTAAGTAATATATCAAAGGAAATAATGTTCAGACAATGCTTTAGAAAGTGCAAGGTCTATTGAAGAACACTTAAAATATCTGTCATACCTGCAGGAACATTGAATAATGACTATCTGGGAATCATGAAAATGTGCTACATTGGGAATAATACTTATCCTAACTAAATCTTCAAATCGAGGTCTACATTGTACTTGAGGTAGGCAATGTATATGTGTGTACAATGCAGACACAAGAGGGTTTGTTCCACAGACAGCTACACATCTCATTCTAAGGCATCTTCAGCAGCCTGGCAATCACCAGTTAGGCTAGGCTTTTTGGCCAGCAAGTCCCAAGGACCCATCTCTCTTCTGCTCCCCAATGCTGAATTTTAAAATGTGCACCACTTTCATTCTCCCCTAACTCATTCCTTCTGTCAAAATCTATACCTCCTTCCCTATCCAGTACCCTCCCTCCTTCCATTCTTAATGTGTAATCTATTTCCTCTCTCTGTGAGATCCAAGCATCGCCTTTTGAGCCCTACTTCCTAAATGCTTCTTTGTGCCTATGGATTGTAGCATGGTTATCCTGTACTTTATGATTAATATCCATATTAGAAGGTATATACCGGATTTGTCTTTCTGGGTCTGTGTTACCTCCCTCAGGATGATGTTTCCTAATTCCATCCAGGTGCCTCCAAATTTTATGATGTCATTGTTATTAAATGGTTGAGTAATACTCCATTGTATAAATGTACCACATTTTTTTTTTACCTTTTCTTTGTTTGAAGGACATTTAGGTTGCTTCCAGTTTCTAATTAATATGAATAAATCTGCTATGAACATAGATGAACAAGTATCTTTGTGTAATGGTCGAACTTCATTTTGGGTATACACCCAGCAATGATAAAGCTGGATTTTTAGGTAGCTCTATTTTCAATTTTCAGATAATCTGCCAAATTGACTTCCAAAGTGGGAGGCCTCTGTTCTTGAAGAGAAAGGAATAAGGATTATATGAAGGAAAGTGAGGTGAGAACAGAGGACATGAAAGAGAGGAGAGAGAAGGACCTGTGATCATAAAGTAATGTAATCCAAAACTTAATCAATTAAAAAAGATGTGCTCCATCGAGCTTGACCTTTAAGATGAATAGCAAAGGATCATACTCAGATGCTCATGCTTGATAAACAAATGCTTTACTGATTTATCTCTCTAACCCTGAACAGAATAAGTTTAAAAGAGTATTCAATAAAAACTATAGACTAAATATTAATGTGTAATCTAGTGTGCAGGGTAACATGTTAGCTGTAGATACAAGGAACTGTGTGCCAAATGACTCATAGCACAACTATAATCAATGATATTATTTTGCTTAATGTGCTCCTGGCACATAAAGTGAGGACATGAAGGAAGAAAGTCCAGAAAACTAAACATGTGAAAATAGTTTAAAAGTAATCTACCTAAAAGAGTAACAAATGACACAGGTAGACTTCACCAGCTATTTACAGACTTTAGATAGAAATGGAACATTCCATGTCCTAAGTCTTTGGGCTACCAGAATTGCTGAGCAAAAGGTACATTGCATTCTGTGCTGGGAATCATATTTTTAGAAAATTAAAGTAGAGCATTTCCAAAGATGAGAGTGTGGGCTATATCATGAATGGAATGAAGTATTTTCAAACCTAGAGGAAAGAAAGAAATTCTGCACAACTTTGAAAAGTAAAAACATGACCAATTAAAATCCAAGAGAGGAGCCCCAAAGCTCTCTTGATTTCTCCTTATTTAACTTTTCTGAGCTTGTACCATACTCTAGACTCAGCTGAAAGTCCTTAATACATGCAAGTAAGCAGGCAAATGAACTCTAGAACTTTGTGAAATTTACAAGTCCTTAAGACAAGGACATTAACAGCTCTGATAGATCTGAGGATGAATCTCATAGGTGTAAAGCTTTGATCAAGCAGTGTAAAGCATCTCATCACACAGAAGAAGCGAGGTAAGGGTGAGACTGCTAGGTGTTGATAGTGTCACGAATTGTCTGCAGAGCAGATGACATGTGGGCTAACATCTGAAGGACAAGAGTTCTTCAAGAACAAGACCTGAGTTCCAAGGAAAAGTAGAGGTATAAGTAGAAACATTTCTAGCCAGGAACCAGCAAGATAACCCACATAGACCTCTATGGATACAAAGTAAAAGGGGAAATGAAAAAAGGCTGGTAGAAAATGCTTTTTGTCCTTGCGTTGTCAAATTCTGGAGCTATCAATAGTACCCAAGGAGATAGTATTGAACTTGTGTCTTTTTGCTTTCACAGGAGGTACAACAAACTGAAACCCAAGATGGTTAAGTCATAAAGTCAAACTTATCTATGTTCTATAGTCCTGTGGGTGATTCTCCCTGTCACACACACAATCTCCTCCAAAAGTGTTTCATAATTTCTGAGAATTTGGTGTTAACCATGATAGTGAAAGAGAAGTAGCTGAAGAAATTAGTGGGGGAATTGAAAAACACTCATTCCTTTCCTCTGGTTCCATGCTCAGGCCAGATTTATACCGTAGAGTCCTCAGCCAAACACCATTAAGTACACTTTTCACTTATCAACTGTGGTCTCAGCCTAGATCCATACCACAGAGCCTTCATCAGAAGCATTAGTGAGTTTACACTTTCCTACTTCCCTTTGGCTTCTCTTTGATTCATTTCCTCTCTACATACTCATTCATTCTTGTCCAACCTGTTTTGTAGAGAAATAGAACTTGGTTCCATGTCACTAATGAGATTTAAATTTGGACAAGTGGATGGAATTTTAAGTAGAGACATTTTAGAATGACCTTTCTAAAATTGTTCATAGAACACTGAAAACAAAATCTGAATGGTAATAACTTTTCCATATCCAGAGACACCAAAACAACAAATCTTGAGTTTGTATATGATTTGCCTGAGAGAGTATTTCTTTTTAAGAGAAAGCTTGCTTCAATTTCTGTAGCCTTTTCTATCTCTAAGAAGCTGGGACAAGTTTATTACTTCATAATTTCTTACAAAGGAGCCATGCAGTTGGCTCTGAGAAAATACAGTTGCTCTGTGGTATCTAGGATGACATTACATACAAATATCCCATGTTATCCAATGGTAAATAAAATCATTTTGGTTGGTTCAGAGGTTTTTAAAGTGCCTGCATTTCTGGATTTCAGTTTTTGTTATATCTTTTGGGTATCAAAGGTTCTTTCTGAAATGTATTATAAAGCCATACTAGTGAACCCCACTGTTTCTCAGTCTGTTTTATTTCCTTTTGATAGTACATTAAACAATATCGAGCACCTAGAAATGAGATTCATAGATATTATATCTTAGCCTACATGTATAAATTCAAATAATGCCCTGGCAAATTCAGATTCTAAAAACATCACAACTCACAATAATTCAGTACCCACATCAACATGCAAAGAGTGGGACAACTTCCCTAAAGAGGCAGTGAAGTCAGATATGTTCCAAAAATAGAATCAGGATGAGGATAACATTGACAAACAGGATGCATCCACACAATAATATCCATAATCTAAAACCTGCAAGGCACATTATCATTGGAAATAATTTCTGCAATGATTATCTACACTTGATAATGATTTCAAACAAAACATCATATACTCTCCCTCCACTG
This sequence comes from Montemys delectorum, assembly GCA_019843815.1. Taxonomy (NCBI): domain Eukaryota; kingdom Metazoa; phylum Chordata; class Mammalia; order Rodentia; family Muridae; genus Montemys; species Montemys delectorum. Next base: position 16,776 of record JADRCD010144830.1, read on the forward strand.
ACAGAGTAGATTCATTCTCAGGAAAACCATCATATTCTGGATGCCGGGAAACCAAATTTTTTATATACAGAGCTCTGATCTAAATGTAGGTAGAATGGAAGAAGTGCCATCAAAGGCTAATCAAGAAAAGGAATTGTTGCTAACTAATATTCTAATTTTAGAACATCTTTTTTAGGTTGCACCCATCCATTAATTGTGCTTCCAATGTAATTACTGAGAAAACTAGGAAAAAAAATCTCCATATGACATCTGAATTATGTAAAAATAGGGTCTATGAAAACATTCTCACTCCTTTGAGACTCCCAACAACACACAAGGAACAAACTCAGTGGATTCTCCATCCCATATGTGAGAAGGTGCTAAGGTAAAAAGTAGCTTTATTATTTTTTATTTAGTTTGTTTTTTTTTGAGAATTCCATATCTATGTACTATACTTACATAATTTTACCTCCCTCTCACCTCTTCCAGTTCCTCCATGTCTCTCTTACTCCTTTTAAAACTTATGACTCCTTATTAATTATTTCTGTTATTGGCACATATCCTACTGAATATGTTAAGTGTTGTGGAATGCACTTGTGCTTAGACATTACTACGTGTCACCTCAAAAATGCATCTTTGTTCCTGGGGAAATTACTCTCAGCAGTCCTTGATAGTAGCTCTTTGACTGGAGTAGGACCTTGTGAGGTTTCCCCCATCTACATTAAGGATGTTAACTACTATTGTCATTTTGATGGTCCTGTTTAGGCAATCATATTGTTGAGATTTCATGGGTTCAACTTTGTAGACCTGCGTATAGTAGACTCTCTAACAACAGGCATACTATTATTCTGGCCATTACAATTTTTCTGCCTTCTATTCAGAAAAGTTCCTTGAGCATTAGGCATAAGTCTTATTTCTTTATCTGAAGCAAAAATGTCTCCTTTCATGAGGGACATAAACATAAGTATTTAGAATACACTTGGAAGTTATATTGATTTAGAAAAATAACAGTAGTAGGTTTTCCTACAAGTTCTCTCATTTCTTCTGCCATGGGTAGTCAACTAGGCTTATAATATCAGGCATGAATTCCCTTTGATTGAGTGGGTTTGAAGTCAATTTAGAGAACTGAATTTTACCTCCAAGGTGAAAGTGCCATTATTGTCCCATTAGAGATATATTATCAGGCTATGGTTCTCAGGTTGTGCATCTGGGTAGAACTCTTGGTTATTTTCCTCCATTGGTAGCTTAGAGAGCAACTCTCAGTTCTGTGACAGTTATTCCCCAAGGAGAAATCTAGGTCCTTTTCAGTTAGATGCCTCAAAATCATGTGCCTAAAATGTATAGTAATTGTCTTCAGCAATGAAGTTTTACCTTCAACTCTGGGAGGCAGCCAAAGGCAATGGCAATAGTCTACATTGTTTGGGAAAACTCTTGGACCCATCCTCCACCAATGCTAACATGAAAGTTGGTCTCCCATGTCTGACATTGGAGATATTTGTAAGTAGTCTATGACTTCTGGGTAAAACATTGTCATACTCAGTGGCAAGACTAGATAGATAGATAGATAGATAGATAGATAGATAGATAGATAGATAGATAGATA
>JADRCD010144830.1:18367-31176 GCA_019843815.1 Montemys delectorum
ATAGATAGATAGATAGATAGATAGATAGATAGATAGATAGATAGATATTATTAAAAGCTTATATAGTAGCCAGGTGGTGGTGGTGCACGCCTTTAATCCTAGCACGTGGGAGGCAGAGGCAGGCAGATTTCTGAGTTCGAGGCCAGCCTGGTCTACAGAGTGAGTTCCAGGACAGCCAGAGCTATACAGAGAAACCCTGTCTCGAAAAACAAAAACAAAAAAAACAACAACAACAAAAAAGCTTATATAGTGATGCATTTTTCTATAAGTATTTCTACAGTATTTTTCAAATACTGTATTTTCTCCCATTCCTTCCTCTCTCTATTAAATTCCTACCCACTACCTAATTAAAGCCCTCTGATTTTCCTATTAGCCCCTTAATAACAACTGTCTCCTACTATCCCAAGGAATAAATTTAGAAGTACAGACTTTGTGAATCAAATTGTTCAAAACATGACTCACCCAAAACACATGGGAATAGCAGGCTCCAAACGATGCCAGATGGCTTTCTGCAGTGACCTAGATATTACAGTCTAAGCTGAAATATCTGGGGGTATATTCCCTTAAGAAGAGTCTAGAATCTCTCTCCCCTTTCAAATCATTCATTTTTTTTTCCTCTAGTGGGGGTCTTGAGTAGTTGCTTTAGAGATAAACACAAGCCATAACCTAGCTTCCATTGAGTTGAATTTAGTTATCTTGTCCTGCACTTAGTTTCATCCTACTACATCATTTTTCCCAGTGAGAATTCAAGGTTCTCATGATTTACTAACTTCACAATAACCAAAGCAAGTTTTCTCAGTAAAAGCACTACTAAGATATAAATACATAAAGTTAGTGCCTGGAGGAATTGTGGGAGAGGTGGGGGTATCTGCAACATATGGGGAAAGAGTCACTTTGTCAACATCTAATTCTCAGAAGAGCTCCAGAATTGATGTTCTAGCCATTTCTTATTGCAACTCTCATCACAGATATACTGTTTCAAATGGATAACTCCTGAAGCTATTGGACAAACTATTTATTTTGCTGTAAATTTTGCCTGTTAGCAAACTGAGATCTCCAGATTTGCACAGAAGAAATAAAACTTCAATGCATGCATGCCAAGGTTCAGTCAACTGTTCTCATTTTTCAACAGTTCTATCCAGATTTCTTTTCATTCTACCCACAGAGGTTCAAGAAATATGGTCAGCAGTTCCTTTTGCAGCAATGGACATAATATTTATTTCAAACTAACATTACAGCTCATCATGTGTTCTCTCTCTCTCTCTCTCTCTCTCTCTCTCTCTCTCTCTCTCTCTGTGTGTGTGTGTGTGTGTGTGTGTGTGTGTGTATATGTGTGTGTGTGGTGAGAGTGAGGGAGGATGTGAGAGAGAGAGAGAGAGAGAGAGAGAGAGAGAGAGAGAGAGAGAATTAGAGGGAGAGAAAGATGGAAGGAGGGAGGGTGAGAGATAGTGTTAGAGAGAACAATTGTGGTAAACAAAAACTCCATTGATATAAAACTAGTTAACGAACAGCCTACAAAGTATCAAATATACTGGCTACAAAAGACCTGTTCACAGATTGTGGTGATTTCCAGCTCATAAAGACTTTTCTCAAACTTAATTTCATTTCATCATCATTATCTATGTATCATATATATATGTATATATGTATATATACATATATATATACACACACACATATATATATATACATATATATATGATATGGAAAACATAAGATCCACATGCCTATGCCTCCCCAATTGTTGATAGTAAAGGTATATGCCACCAGTATCTAGTATATTTCATTTTCACATAATATTTTTTTCTTTTTCCTTTAAGATTATAATATAATATATAATTACAACATTTCTCCCTTCCCCTTCATCCCTGTAAATCTGGCTATACAATCTCTCCCTCTCCCTTTCAAATTCATGAACTCTTTTTAATTAATCATGATTGCATGCATGTATGTATATAAATATGTACTCCTAAATATAACATGTTCAACCTGAAGCATATTTTTATGGGTGAAACTTTGACACTGGGTAAGCAGTTGGTATACCCTTTCCTAGGGAAGCCCCTTCTCCCAGCTTTCCTCTGTTGCCTATAGTTCTTTGTGTAGTGTTGTAAGGCTCCTGAGCTTCCCCTGTCCACTTTGCCATGTCCACTGGTGTCATCCTATTTCAGCTCATCCTTGAGGCATCATTCAGTGAGACTTATGAGTATAGATTCTGATATTACTAGGAAATAAAATCTCACAGCACACTCCCTAATCATCCCAGCTCTTATAATCTTTATTTCCTCTCTTTGCAATGTTCCCTGAGCCTTAGGTGTGTGACTATTTTGCATCCATTAGGATTGGGCTCTATAGCTCTAGATTTTGATGACTTTTAATGTTTTTTTATCTGTTGCAAAGACAAATTTCCTTGATGGAGGTGAAGGATACACTTATTTATGACTATAAGTACTGATGATTATAGACTGTTTTTAGTGATTGTGCTTTTTTAAAAAATATGAGCTATATTGGAAACTGCAGCTACATGTATCTGGTTTTCTGCACTGTGCATAGAAGAGATATGTTCCAACATGCAGTGTTTTCTTAAATTGATTGTAGATGTATCTTTCCTTTAAAGAATAGGCCAATATGTGATGTATTGTTTAGCAGAGCTGATTGGTTACATTTTATACTAGGACATTTAGGTTCATTAGACTTCTGGGTTGGTCTGCATTCTACAATTATATCAACTACCTAAGATAAATCAACTTATAAAGAGAAAAGGTTTAGTTTGACTTATATTTGGGATGTTCTTTTTAATGACTTCTTGGTACTGTGGTAAAGCCAAATATCATCGTAAGAGTATATAGCAGAATCAAACCACATTTGAGCTCTTGGACCTGTTTCCAAGGAAGCTGACTACCTCAGGGAACTAAATAACATCGATTAGCTGAAAGAAATCACCGTGTTTGAAGCATTCTTCACTCTTGGACTAGCTCCACTCTGGGGGTCAACTCTTTACCAACAGGTTTTAAAGAGATACCTACAATTCATATTATAGCAACTATACTTGAAAAAGTTTTATTTCAAAAAATATCACTAAAGTTCCCATAAATCAAGATTAGGAGAATTGAATTGAATTTAGTTCAGATATGAACTAAACGGCTCAGCATGGCCTTTTAGTGTTGGGAGGTCCATGGCTTCTCTGTGGATTAAGCCAGCAATGTTTGTTCACAGTTCTAAATGCATATCAGGCACTCTGTTAATTAATGTTGTATCCCCCATTGATGTTTTATATATTCTCATTGATTAATATATTAATAAGAGCAATACTAGACTCTTTAACAAATTAAAAAAACATAATTATCAGGTTTCATATCATAGAGATTTAACAGAAAGAAATAAAAAGATACTCTAAGACACGAACAATTATCTTCTATGTAGTGACTTGTTTACCAAGATCCCTTTACTAAGGAAATCTCAAATCTCTTAGTGGAGTAAGCAACAAAGTTTTCCTTCTGGGTTAAGCCTGGATGCTACCTGGTGTTTTAGACATTTCATTAAATAAACATTTTTATCTTTACATTTTAAAATATCTTTTAATAAAAAGAAATACAATATTTTGTGATTCCTGGAAATAGTTATGAAAATCAAAGTTTACTAGCACTCCATAAATAATTTCTTATGGGAACCTGGCTATGATATTTATGCATTAGCTGGGGTTGGATTCATACTATCATGCGGCCACACTTATTATATTTGTTTTATCATTCACAAGGTACTAATACTTACTGTTTGAGCTCCAATAGAAGTGTGCGCTAACTTGTGTTCTGCAAATTCCTTCAAAACAGAGTTCTACATACAGAACGAAAGAGTGGAAATGTACTCTATCTCAAAATTTAGAAAGATTCACAGTTTCCCAAAGGCGTATGATGTAGGCTTAGATATTTTAAACCTACTTTTAATAAGTAGGTTCGCTCCTCCACCTCACCTGCTCTAGGTAGAAGAGAAAAGATAGTAAATAGGACAAGGGGACATGGACCTGTTTAGAAGTTGTTCCTTGGCGGCAATTTCAACCTCTGTTTGTCAGGATACCAGCCGTCCTGTTCAGTAGTGTCAGGATAGAAAACATGCTTTAGTAGAGGTGCCACAGTCTAGCAGAAAGTGCCAGGCCTTTGCTGAAAAGGTATGAGTCAGCCAGAGTGGCCAGGACTGGCCAATGAAGCATATCAAAGCTAGCCATGCAAGCACAAAGGCACTGTCCGTTGAGTCCTATTTATACTCTGTCCAAATATTACATGTCCTCCCATGGGTCTTGCCTCAGCAGAACACCATACGAGTCTGCCTTAGCAGAATATCATGTGAGTCTGTAACGCATGAGATATCGAGAAACTTCCATTTCAATGTGACTCCAAGTTTTTGATACTACGTTAGAACACAAACTGCCATGAACTCTGCATATTAACCTAATTTTTTTTTTTTACCCTTAGTTGCCTGAATCACCACACCCTTATTCACAAATTCCCATAATGGATGCATCTGTGGGAAACCAGTACTGTTAGGAAAACATGCCCCATCACATTATTCTAATTTAATATATATTTAGATCTAGCCATGCTCTAATAATAACACTGAGAAAACAATAGGAAGTGTTTAGCATGAAATATAGAAGCTCAATGTAGCTTTGTGTATAAGTGACGGTGTGGCAGACAGTTAATAAATCTTCAGAACAATGGGCACTGCTCCCAATAATGTTTGCTACTTCAAAATGATTAATTTTTAACAGGACTCTGCATCCCTGGTGTATAATGTCTCAGGTCTCCGGAGACAAGCAAGGCAATCTCCACGTTACCATGAAACAGAAATAAAATATTATAGGATTTTCTGATGACTCTGAGGAGTTGAATGGCTCCTATGGGACTGCAAAGTTAATTAAAATGAGTATAGAATTGCTATACTCTATTATAGTACAATTATGTTCCCCTTCCTCTTTCCACACCAGTTAAAAGACTTTACAATGGAGGTCAGAGTTACAAAAACTGATAGATTTTTGTTTGTTTGTTTCTGTTTTGGTTTCAAACAGAATAAATTTGTTCCTTTCTAAGTATATGCTTAATAGATCTAAAACTTTTTGGCTTGAATTTCATTGATATACAAAGCTAGGCACATAAATAGGATTCTTTACTCAAGACAGCATATTTAAAATAAATCTTAGCTTTCTTTCCTATGTTTTAGGATGGGCTCCTCACATGGGTTCCTCCTTAGTGGATGAATGAGGTCTGTATAAGCAACAGGCAATTTGATCTAAGATAAAAAATGATGAGAGTCCCACAGTCTACCTCTATCCTTCAAGGTACAAATGATAACATTGTGTCCTACTGCTAGCACAGGAGAGGTAGAATGAGACTCTCCTGGGATTATGAGAAAAATACTATTTGTAAATACTAGGACTGTGTAGATCCCAAAGTCATGAATGGAAGACATCTTCCTTTAAGCTTACACCGTTGCCTACTATCTCACTTATCACTGACAACACATTAAGGCTCTTGTACCTGCTGGTTAGCTGAGGCTCAGAGAAGACAAATACTATTTCTAAACAGACTTGCTTCATCAGTGGTAAGCACACTATTTGGACATGTATCTCTCTGATATGTCTTTTCACAGATGGTGTGACTGTCATGTTCCACTCTGCCCATCAATCTTTCTACCCACCAAACAGAGGATAGCCTAGCTCTTGTGATGATGATTTATATGAGATTCAGTACTGTCACATCCAAGAGGTCATATTCAAAAAACATATTATTTGAAATTATTTTAATTCGGGATATTAGGAAAGTGTGCCGTACATTGGAAACATTTTAAAAAGCTACATATACTTTTTTTTCTTTTGGATAGCCATCTCGATAGCAGATTTTTTTCTTCACATGCATGAGTATTTCTATAAAGTTAACATGCCATGAACATCAACAATGAATAATGGTATCCTGATGTTAGTTTATATCCCTCTTGGTGTCTGTGTACATTTATAGCACAGGCCTATGCTGTGGATATACCTCAATTCCCTGTCACTGGATACTTGTTTTAGAAATGCACAGACATTGTAAACGAGCATCTTCATACTTCTGGAATTGTAAGGTTCTGAGGCATAAGGAATACTTATTTTTAAGAATTTAACCCCTTAAGGTGTATCTGTCACATCCTGCTTCCACACAAATCCTTCTGTGTAGCCAATGCCCAGGCTACAGCTCTCAGCACAGGTGGAGAGAGCCAGGATGCCCCAGTCCTAATTAGCCTAAGGTTTGATTTCTAGTGAGTCTTCATTAATAGTTTCTCCAAATAGCTCCATTTTTCCTACCAATCCTACAGCATACACTTCATTCAAATTACAAACTTTTCAGTACTCAAAGAAGGAAAGGAAAGCATTACATATACCTCTTCCACATTGAATAATTTTGGAAGCTGCTGCAATTCAACTATCCTTACCAGTATTCTGAACGTCATTTTGAATAGATGGTTTTCTTGCATCAGACTCTCAGCCCTGAACTGCACAGTATTTCCAAGAGATGGGTCTGGTCCAAGTCACATGTTTCAGGCATTATGTGGAAAGAAGTGAACTTTCTAACAGTTCTAGGTAGAAATAAATAAAATCAAAGGCTACTGAGAATATAAAAGTAGAGCTAGATGTTGAGAAACTGTGTCAGAAAGAATAAGGTGAATTATGTTGGGATAACAAATTATTCTCTCATCTCATTGGTCTAAAACCAAACTCATTTCTAGCTAAGTTTCCCTCAATAAGAGGCAGGCATTCTATGCTCTGACATAATTGCTCCTATTCTCAAATTTTAAGTGATAGAACAACCACTTCCCAGAACCATGGAAGATTAGGGGAAAGAAGCAAGAATATTAGAAGACACTAACTCATCAGAGAAGGAGGAGCTCAAAGGGAGCAATCTGTGGAGGGATTTGTAAGGGTAGGATGGAAAGAGAGAAGGGCTATGATAAGGATTTAAAATGACAAAAAAATTATTGAAAGAAACAAGCAAAGTAAGAAGAAATGAACTCAATCTTTGAGTATCGAATGGACACAGAAAGTCGTATGACTACAGGTAACATTAAAAGGAGTAAGCTAACCTCTCTGGCTCTGGTCTAATAAGTGTAGTACTACCATATTTGTGAAGAGCTTTCATCAATACACAAGGAAGTGAACAGAAATCAACTCATGTGTCTGCTGAATTAGAGAAAGACAGAGCTCTGACTTTGAACACCATCAAACAATGGATATGTAAAGAATTAAAGACAGAAAACCTTGAAGTTTTCACTTGGGAAGAGAGATAACTGCTACCAGTAGCTCCCGAGTTCATAGCCCATCCAGCATTTTTCTAATACATAATAGGACACAGGAAAGTTTTAACCCGAAAAACTAAATCAGATAAATCGAATAAAAACTTCATACACACACACACACACACACACACACACACACACACACACACACACTAGGTCATGGGTCGCAGAACTGATTTTTTTCTTATGCATTTAAAAATGGAATAAATTCTAGCACTTGAGTGATTCTCATTTAAACACAGACAAATTCCTCTCACTGCCAAAGCTAAGGGCAGAGATATGATCAAAAGAAAGTAAGGACTAATTTCCAGTTGTAACTTGAATCCTTCACTGATAACTAAGGCTTAAGGAGCTTATTTGGTTGCTATCAGAGTCCATTGTCATCTATCTGTTATTATTGCAAGTCTAACAACAACTACGGAAACCCAAACAAAAAGGAAACAAAACCTTTCTGTGAAGCTATGATCAACAAAATTTAAGCTCTGTAATTCTGGTTTTAAAGAAATCGATCTTGAGAGACCTCTAAGAGGATAAATGAATATAAGTGAGAAATAGAATGTGTTAGTAGAAGAAAACATCTGAGATACTGTCCAACAAAGAAATGTGGCGGGCAGCATTTGATTAGCTAAGCCAGACAGGAAAATTCACTGCTACATCAGTGCTTCATTTAGAGGGAACAAGGGTTTGTTTTTGTTTTTGTTTATTTTTTTTTCTTTTTTTCGGAGGGGAAACTGGGAAAAGAGATATGGTATGACATGTAAATAAAGAATATATCTAATAAAAATAAATTAATTTAAAAAAGAAAATGTACAGTAATGTCTACATAACTAAAGTTTGTTTTCACTGTTATATTCCTTCTGTAGATGGAATGTAAGAGTATTAATTGCCTTGCGAACATCCTAACATTCAAAAGATGACATACAATTTTATGGGTCAGGAAATAAAATGATCAGAGTGTATGCCCATGTGTGCAGGCACATTTGGGATGTGAAAAAGTTGAATCATCTGCTCTAAGATTATTCTTCAATGCCATCTATTTATTTAAATGTAATGGCATCTCAGTCTAGGAAAGATGCTGGCATAATCTTAACCACTAAAGAATATGATTGTCTCTTCATTCAGCACATATATCTTAGATTTTAATTCTACAGGACCACTCTTATAGAAACTGCGGACAGATAAGACCAGATAAGAGTTTGTTGTCTTAAGAACCTTTCTTATACAGCAAAAGTTTAGAGGATTTGATTTGGAATTTTGTTCTGTAAGGTCGAGTCAACAATGCTCTAAGGCAGGCCCATAGTTGACAGACAGATTCATGGAGATTCTAGCAATAGCATTAAAGCCAATGAAATTGTAGGGACCACACAAAACCTTGAAATAAAGTCAGGAATAAAATCTTGAAAAAAGGCCGGGAATCTGATACTGTCTGAGAAAAAGTTTGCCTACTGGAAAAGAGATCTTTCAATTTCAACACAGTATTTGATCACTTTCCTTAAGACTGAAGCCCAGGAACTATGACCCAATGGTGGATGGGGCCAAAGCTTTCATAGAAATGCCTGGATATACATGACCTTGGCCTTCTATCTAAACTTTAATCTACTTCATAATCCTATGAGACATACTTGAGGAGGCTACTGGATCTCTTTGTATGTCTCCCCAATGTGGCCACACTGAATATATCTTCTTTTTCTGCCTTTTAATATTAATTTGACTGTCTTAAATGGTCTTCCCAGATCACATGGGCAAACTTGGCTTGTAGGGTTATAAATGGTGAATCCAAGTTCAGCAACAACAGCATGAAGGAAAAAAAATCTAACATGAAAACAGAGTAACAAAGGCAAAAATAAATAAATAATGAAAGACACTGGTTACATCTTGGTGAAGAATAACTCTGCATTGTTTTAAATCCAACAGAGTGACTCATTCAAGCTTCACAAGAATGCTGTGCAGCATTCTTTAAGTCTATTTTGTAAATGAGTAAGTAACTGTATAGGTATAGTGTCATGGCTGTCAGTCTAGATGAAGAATTTATGTTTCTAACCAATGAACAATTAACAAAATCACAATGGTGCAAACACATTTTTTTCCTGGTTCCTGCTGAATGTGAAGAACTTACCTAGTAAGGCTTTAGAATGTAAGCCAGGAGTTCATCTTGGGAACACTCTATCTATTTGGTCACACAAAAGTACAGGATTTCATATATTACCTGAAAACTCAAATGGTGTGGGCTTTGTCAAAACCACCAAATTACTAAGACCTATACGGCCCCAAGAATGTCACTGTATTTTCCAGATAAAAATGGAGAACTGCCAGTTAAATATTACTTTCATATAACCAATAGACATTCTTATAGGGCAGTCATGCCCCGAGGATTGTTATAGATGGAAATATTACCTCATGGGTATAAGAAGCAAGGGATATTCTGAGAAAAGCTGACAGGACCAAATATGCATTTCCCTTTAATTCTGCAGTCACCCGCAGTCATTCTGCAGCCATATGCAGAATTATGGTGCTGTGACTCACACTATCTCTTAACATCACAGAATAGAGCTGATTTACTTAAGTTCCAAGGATTCTTATCTCTGCATTTCCAGCCTCTGGTAGTCTGTAAGAGTTTTCTGGCTTTTGTTTGTTGTTTTTCTTGTTTGTTTTGTTGTTTTCTTTTTTTTGCAGGGTAGTTGGAGGACAGGTATAATGTTGGTGTTGAATTTCACTTGTGAGTCATAAAAAAAAAAAAAAACAAATTACAAACCATTCACTTATTCTTTCTAGGAAGAGGAGAAAAAGAAAAAAAAAGCAGCAAATCAGAATATGAAGACAGGACATAGGTGTGTTCTGGAAAATATCAGCCAGATAGGAAAGTGTGCCCTGGGCTATGCAAGGTCCAGATAGGCCCCGTGCAGGACAACTTTCCTTCCATGAACAAGAAAGATTCAGAACAGGTCTGCCTTGTGGGGAAAAAATTTATGTACTACAAGAAATTCAAATACACAGAGATATAAGCAAAAATAAAGATTTTTCAGTATACATTTATGATTTATTTATGGAAAAGAACGTATCTGCGTTTGTTCAAGTTTTATTATTTGTTTTTGGTTTGCTTATCAAAAAAATACACAGGTTATGAACAGCATTGGCTCTCTTGTCTTTTAGGTACTGAAGTATTAAACTTCTATTACACATTCTATATTAAAGTTTTTTAGATATTTCCTCTTAGCAAGATCTTTTGCCCCCCAAAAAAACATTTTACATAATCTCAAGAGTTACAGGGTTTTAAAGCAAATCCATAAATCAAACATCTAGTGGATAAATCATAAAAAATAATTTTAAAGCAATTACTTGGTATACATATACATTTATCATTTATTAAGGAAGAAAGTAAATTTGCACACAAATAAGATTTCCATGCTTACTTTTTTGATACCAAAAAAAATATTCAATGTTTCTTAAAACTCTTTGACTTTGACTTTGACTTCATAATTCCTAGTGCTGAAAGCACTGCTTCACTATGGGGGATATAAAATCACAGAACTGTATTTATGGTTATTTAGGCACTCTTGGCAATTCTGTCCTTATGCCATAGCAAAATCAATTGAGAATTTTGTTTATGAAATTCAGATCAGAAATTCATACAACATTAAAAAAGTAAAGAAAAAAAAAAGAAACGTTTAACCTAAGATGTTGAAGAATGATAACAGATGAACTCTGGAAGTCTTTGTTTTCCATAAATAAGCTATTATGAGCACAGAAAACCTTAAATGCAATAAAAACATTCCAATTCATTATAAGCAGTGGTCTCGAATCTGAGCCATTGTATTTCAGGCAATGTTTCCTGGCATTACATAGATGTTATTTATAGACAGTGAAAAGTATATGGTATACAATATGTGTGTTCAGTTCCAAGAATGCATTAAGTTTGCATGATGTGATATTGGGGAATGCTACCAGAAATACTTGAGAATCATCATCCATTTGATTTGATTCTGAATTAATTTTTTGGTAATTTGTCATTTAGAAAATTTACTATTATCACACTTTTCACAAACACATATATAATTACTAGATTCTTATGAGGTCCCAACCCAGTGTAAGGAGTTGGACTTCACTTTAGCCTTATATATTTGCAGGGTTACAATTTCATCTAGTCTCATAAATTGCCTTAAGTATCTTCTGTTAAGCTTTGACCCTGTTCATACTTCCTGGGCCACCAATCCAAGAATTCTAAGGAGAAAAAAATTGGACGTTACAATTCTATAATGGCTACTCAATCTTGGAACTACTGTTTTAGATAAAATTGTCTTTACTGTGGAGCTAGCTTTCCTTTGATTAGAGAATGCTTAGCAATGTCACTGACCTCTACTTAGTACTTACCCTTCAGGATTATAGCCATCAAAAATACATCCAGAAACTGGTAGTGTACATGGACAAAGGAGAAAGCAGATCAGCTTTCTAAAGTAACCACTCTGCAGAGGAATACGTCTGCATGTATAAGAGCAGAATTCATCTTTGTATTCTGTGGTACCATATCAGTCCTTTGGATAACAATACTGCCTTAGATATTTAAGATGTCTAAAAGATAGTGAATGTGTTTACTGCCAATATATGATATATGAACAAGGTGATTGGCATGCTACATGGTCTAATTTGATTGCTATGCAAGGCAGATGTGCATTTTAAGATTGCAGGGTAACCCATTAAGATACATATTTATATGTTAATTAAACTAAAAACAATGATCTTGCATGACAAATTTAATCCAAAATAGGAAAGCCAGAGGATTCTTACACAGCAGAACAAAATCCTTAAATAAAGTCCATAAAATATGTCCATATTTCTTTTCCATTTTATGTCATTGTCATCGTGATAAATAACATCATATAAATTGTACAATTTACTCAGGCTCCAAAACACTTACAGCATGAATATGTTAAGAGATGAAAAATGTAATTTTCCTGTCTCCAGTAAAACACATCATTTAAATATTACCTTCTTGGATGTTTGCTCTCAATTTGATCTGTAACTTCCCTAAACTCCCATCTCTCTTTCTATGTGATTATTGTTTATTGGCCTTATAGACTTGATGTTTCTTCTAATTTCCTCTATACTTTCCACCTGATTATTGTATGTGTGCTAATTATAACTTTAAATGTTTTATTTCTATAATATTTTGATTTTTTTCCTACTCCCAATTCATAGTTGATCCTTCCTACCTTCCTACTCCCCACTCAACACACTCTCTCTTTTGCTTTTAGAAAATGTATATGAGCATAAAGTTGGCAGACCTGGAACTCATTATGTAGAACAGACTGACCTCAAACTTTTAGAGATCCATCTGCCCCTGCTTCCTGAGTGTTAGAATTAAAGGTGCATCCCACCATGCCTCTCTCCCTCTTTAAAAACAAACCAACTGACAAAACTTAAACAAAACAACAAAAACAAAAAAAAAACAGACTCTCTCTCTCTCTCTCTCTCTCTCTCTCTCTCTCTCTCTC
>JADRCD010144831.1:0-27431 GCA_019843815.1 Montemys delectorum
TATTTATTTATTTATTTATTTATTTATTTATTTATTTATTTATTCTTTTGAGACGAGTCTCTCACAGGACCTAGTCCTCATGAGGGTCATAAAGCTACAGGAAGACCAGATAACAACTCAGACATTGTTCCCAGTGTCTACTTTGCTTATTTTGAGGCAGGATTCCTGACTGGTCTAGAATTTGCAAGTAGGGCAGGTTGGTTGTTTGGTAAGCCTCAGAGATTCTCTTGTCTCTCTTTCCAAGTACTGGGATTATAGTTGACCGTCTCCACCATGTACATGTTAAAATTAATTTAATTAATTTATTTTTATTATTTTTTATTTGTGAGATTATAGCATAATTACATAATTTTCCCCTTCTCATTCCCCCTATTCTGAGCCCTACTGCATGTATATCATTCTTTGATCTCTTTCAAATTTATGGCCTTTTTTTTTTCATTAATTGTCATTACATGTAATTTCTTTTAAATAACACATATTCTGAAGTGTGAACACAGTTCCTCATGTTTGCATGGCAATCATTTACTACTGAGCTTTCTTACCACCTTTCTTCATTTTAATGTATTATCTAGTGACTTCTACGGCAGAGCTGCTAAGCTTTTCTTGCATAGCAACCATCTCCTGTGTATTAGGTGATGGGACTGTTTAGGAAGTGAGTGTTGCCAGCCACAGAGTACACATGGTGGGACTCATGGCTCCAGCTGCATATGTAGCAGAGGAAGACCTAGTCAGTCATCAATATGAGGAGAGGCCCTTGGTCCTGTGAAGGTTCTATGTTGCAGTGTAGGGGAATGCCAGGTCCAGGAAGCAGGAGAGGGTGGGTTAGTGAGCAGGGGAAGAGGGGCGGGGACAGGGGTTTATTTTTCAGAGCAAAAACTGGGAAAGGGGATATCATTTGAAATGTAAATAAAGAAAAATATCTAATATACTAGGGGAAAAAAGAGAAGTGAGTGTTACTGCTCCATCATACATGGAAGGGGTGGGGTGATGTTTTAAACACAGAACTCATTCAAAGGATGTGACTCAATTGGCATCTAGGTGGATTTGACTTTCTTCTTTCCTCTTTCCTGACACAACAGCTAGAGTCTGACCTGTCATCTTAGGACCATAAAACAATCGGAAAATTGAATTCCTACTCTGAAGATGATGGGTCAGGAAATAGAAAGCGAGTATCTCCACTCCCATGGCCCAGCTTCCCTTTTCGTCTCTTGCTAATCATTCCTTCTTTTTCTGCCTGAAATTGGATTTTATGTATTATGGACAAATTTCAAGAATTTCCCTAGTTTTACAGGAAATGCAGATTGTGGTCCTGTTCTATTTTTTTCACATTCTCCAGAAGCTAAGCATTGAGAACAAGCCTTGTACTGCTCTCTTTGGAAATGGTTTGTTATATCTTGAACATTCTTAGACAAAATGTGCTACTTTCTACCAAGGCTAGGTCTATTTCAACATGTCTGTCTTATCTCCCTGATGCTACCATGAAGTATCAATATAGTTTTAAATGTTTAACAGTTTGATTTGATAGACATCATTTTGTTTCTTGTATTACTGCTGAGACCATCTATAGGTAACAAAAATAATCTTTATATTTTTTAATTTCCTTTGCTTCCTCCTTCAACTCCTTTCCCTCCTTCTCCTCTTCCCTCCCCCTGTTCTATTCTGCAGTTCAGGAGATTGAAACCATGCCCTGTCACTTGCTAGGCAAGTGCTCTACCACTGAGCTATATCTTCAGACGTCTTTTAAACTTTTATTTTGACATAAGATTTCAATAGGTTGTCAGGATGGTCTTGAAGTCACTCTGTAGCCCAGGCAGGCCAGGAGTTTGTAATCCTTCAGCATTAGCATCCTGAGTCACTGTGATGGAAGGGCCACACTCCTAGGCACAGTTCTGTGAATTTGCTGAGAGTTGTGCCATGTGATCATCATCTCGGTGAGTTCCCACCCCCTCTGGAGCTCCTGGTTATCACATCTGGCAAATCCCATATAGAAATGCATCTTCTATTCTTCTATTTTTAGTCTCTGGTAAGGCTTTAATGGCTTTGATTATTATTTCGAACTTTCTTTATCCTTAACACTTTTACATTTTTCAAAGATCTACACATGTACAAAATATGGCTAGACTTTTTTTCAATCTTTTGCAGATATTTGTTCCTAGTTTTAACATGCATACTTATTTTGATTATTATTTTTGCATATGAATGATTACATTTTAATAGAGTTGGATCTATTCACATCTTCTTCATAGTATCCTCTATATTGTCCCCTTTTTTTTTTCAATTATACCTTTGAACTTTGATGACTTTAAGATATTTTTCTTTTCAGTTTTTACAGTTAAGTCATTAATACAATGAGAACTGATTTGGGCATGCATATATACTGACATTTTCCTTAATTTTACTTGTGATTTTATAGCATCTTTCACTGGCTAGTAACTCCTCCCCTCACTGCCATGCAGGTTCTATAGAATAACCAGCTACAGTTTATTTCTAGATGATCCTGTAGTTTTGGGAAAGCATTGGTTCTTTGGTTTCTTTTGTGCTTATCAAGTTATCACAATTATGTAAGATAATTTTATATGGAAGGATCCAGTAATACTAAGTAATGTTTTTCCCATGTAAAGGCACCTTTTTAAAAAATTTTTTTTCTAGAAGAAATATATTATCATTTTGGACAAATACTAAAAATAGCTAAGTAGGTTTTTAAGTTTTGTTATCTTAATGTTATGCCCTAAAATGAAGTGTTGACTTGTCAGAAAGCTTTGGTCTTTTTATCCAGAATCATTATTTCCTTAGAACCTTTATACATTCTCAACTTTGTAGTTTCTTTTATAAAGAGCCTTTGCATATCTTTTTAGGGTCATTATTGTAAATTGTTGCTTTTTTTTTGCTTACTTTTTTAAATGTAATTTTGTTTCCATTATGTCTTTTAAATGATTCTTTCTGGCATATAGGAAATGTGATTTTTTTCACATTTTTCACATTTTTACATTACATATGGCCACTCAGTGAATGCTAATAAATTATAAGAGCTTTTAAATGGATCCGCTAGTGTTTTCTGGGACGTAATTAGATTTTAAACCTGGCTTTCATTGAGCTTGCTGAATTTTATTATTATTGTTCTTGACTGTATACATGAATCTCTTTTCTGTACCATGGTGCACGGACAGCTAAGGCTAAATAACGTTCTTCTGTGAAGTCCTTGTTCAAAGGGAAGCTAGAAATATATCTAAAGAGATGTTAAGATGTTGTCATACTGGGTAGCCTGTGCCCGTTGCAGTGTGAAGAAAAAGCACATTCAAGGACTAAAAGAGGCACTTGGGCAGGGACTGTAAGAAGTTGGTACGTAGAGGTTGTGTAAGTTTCACCAAACGCCACAATGTGTCCCTGCAGATGTTTTTTTCACCGCCCATCATCTATGGATATGTCTTAGCTGCCACCATGATTCTTGCTAGTGGAACCATCTCTACTGCTCAACCTCATGCCATAAACTTCCCTTCCTCCCTCAGCTCTGGCAGGCTAGTTTCTCAGGCCTGCAATGCCAAACAAAGGAATAAACAGTCAGAACATTTTCAAAAATAAATATAACATGTCTGCCTCCCATCCTCGCCAGGGCACAGAAATCATGTCTTATCTTTCTATCTTGCCTCAGCCAGCCAGCGTCTGACACATAAAAGGCAGGCTTTAATTGAATTGGAGCTTTTACATTACGAAAGTTCTTCTCATTGTATACTTTATGCTCAAACCCATTCCTTGCCACTGGTTTGGTAACCCTAATTGTAACCTATCATTTTAGACTCCTTTTTGTTATGTTTCTCTTCCCTCTTACCAGATTTCTGCCCGTCTTTTTCAGCTTTGCCCGTTGCTTTTCAGACTTTTGCTTCTAAACTGTTCATTCCAGATTCACAAAGAAAAGAAAACATTGGAAATTTTTTTCTTATTTGTTTTCTAGACAGAGGGAAATTTGGAAGAAAATCTAATGAAATGTCCATCACAGCAAGAGTAACCAACCCTATGGAGGGGACACATGTGAGAGGTATTTTAGTGGTGATGTTTTTATTAAGAAAGTTTAATAGGGGAGTCTGCTACTAATATAGTCGCATCGGGCTCTGGTAAGGATTAAGAAACTGTAAGGCTTATCAAGACACCCTAGCCTCACATTTCCCTTGAACATTCATTTTCAGTATTGGTAGATGGGGATTGCCTTGAAGTAGATACAGTAAGCTGAATATTGACCAGTTGTAGTGTCACAGACCCTTAAGATGCAACATGGCATCTGTGACTTCTTTCCCAGGAAGCATTTATCCATTTTCCTTTCTGGAATGGAAGGAAGGCTGGAACAGTTACTTGCTGACTCAGGGGATGGGCATGGATTAGATGGAGTGAGAATAACTTGGGCAACCAAACACAGATGGGACCAGATCAAGGCTGAAGACAGAGTCATACTATGGAGACCAGATAAATCAGTGAAGTACATCTGCTATTGGACTCCAGCCATGTTGGGTCCCTCCCTCCTGACTCAACTCCACAACATCAGAGCTTACAACTGGGAGACTGTCAGCTCACACCTGCTGTGCCTAAAACAAAGGCCCACTACACTGAGTTCTGCATTCAAGGATTCCGGAGGAAGGTATGCCTGGTCACTGACACATCCATCCCCAGACAGCTGAGCCACTGGTGACCTCTGCCCCAACCGCGGGCTGAGCCTTCAACCTCTCCCAGCGCCAAGACCTATGGGACACCCTGAGCCGCTGCCCTTGAGAGCAGGCACAACCGGCAGCCAGGCTTCCCCTTGACTCTTTTCTGACTCTTTCCTGACTCTTCCCGCATTGTTTATGTAATGCAAATATCATTGTAACCTAGAGATCCAGCTTCGCTTTCTCCTGTACATATAAATGCTGAACCCCAAAGATAAAGTTGGAAGCCTTGATTGGGACTCAACTTGGCTTCGTATCCTTTTGTTCTCAAACTCTGTGTTTCAGATCCTTTTCTCCCTTTGACTGAGAGAGAACCCAGTTTGTGAAACTGTGGGACAGTTTCATAGCCAGACAAAGGTCAAAGACACAGTGGGGCAGGAAGTGTGGTAATGGTGAGTTACAGGAACCCAGATTTCTCCTGAGTCTGGAGCTATAGGTCCTTGATTACCTGTTGCTGACTTTAGGGATCTGAGGTCAAGTTGGACACTGATTTGAGGGACACTCTTTGTGCCTGGCAATATTTATGGGTATGTTCTTTTACTTACATCAAAGCCCGAGGAAGATGTTCAGCATCTTTTAAAGCACTCTGTGGTCCACTGTGCTAGCTGACAAAGTCTTTGGCTCATTATACTTTAGATGAATGTTTACCCAGCTGCCTAGCATTAAATTAAGGGAGAAAAATCAAAAGAAACAAGTAGAACTAGCCCCTTACCCATTATACTCAAGTCTATGAAGCATGGCTTTTGGATTCTGTGACTGAGGCCTAGTTATTCACCACAGATTTAAAGGGTGACAATAGGTTGTCTTATAATAATAACAACAAAATAAATGCTGTTTTCCTGACAGCTGAGAGAAAAATAAGAGGAAGATCACAAAGCATCCCAGGGACAAAGCACAGAAATAGCTTTAGAATTCAAAGGCCAGGCTATGATGACTTTACTCTGTGACATCACGTGTTAGTTTGCCAATGACAAGGATGCTAATGTTTGCTTCACTTTCACTGATTTGCTGCCCTGCATTCCTCCAAGTAACTTGCACATGTGAATTTTTCAATTCCCATAAAATCCTTGAGAGTTACTATCACTCTACTCTCAGGTATGGGGAAATTGAGGTATGAGGAGATTAAGGAACTTGTTGAAGGTTGTAGACCTGGTAAACAGGGCTAGACTTAGGCTCTGTCTTAAAACTCACCATTTATCTATTTATTTAGTTTTCTTATCTATTGACTTCTTGGAAATGAGGTCTTCCTCAGTATCTGGTCCTTCTGACCATCCTGCTGACCATCCTATCTCTTTTCCCTGAGCACTTCAATTATTAAATTTAAACATTTCACAATAAAGATAACATTACCATCTTCATTTATAAATGCAGAAACTAAGTCTCTATGGAGTGATGGTGACAGTTGCCGAAAGTGGTGGTAAACATGATGGTAAAGCCAAGAGTTCATTCTGCTTCTAGGTTACCTGATGTGGCTTGCCAAGAAAGACGATGGTTATTTCCAGAATATTCTGATCAAAACCATGATACCCAAACCAGACATGGTGGAGGATGCCCAAGGAGAAGATTGAAATTCAAATTTTGAAGGAATTGATGTTATAAATGATCAAGAACTGGGAGCTCTTGGAGTTAAAAGACACAGATGGGTCAAGTCAGCCAGCTGCATTGAACTTAGCCAAAGGGAATTCATAGAAAAAGGGCAACATTGGGACAGTCAGGGAGACATGACTCCTAACAACTCATGAGAAAATGGCATCTATAGTGTTGTACTTTCCAAGTACATTAGCTGTACTGGGCTTTTGTAACAAAATTCTTATTTTTTTTAGAGATAACTGTTTAAATAATTAATAAGCTCATGTTGTAGTGTATAACTACTTCTCAGTGACTTAGTATAAAGTAGGTGTGTATACATACATATATATTATGTATGTGACTATATGTATCTACTTCTGCATATATATGTGTGTGTGCATGTATACATATATATACATATATACACATATATGTATATATATATATATATTTCCACAGAGATAGAAAGAGATCATTTTAATAATTGGTAAATTATTTCACTTAAAGGTATATAAGTTTTTCTGCCAAATTTTTTACAGTAAATTTTAGAGGAAAATACATGATAATTTCTGACTTTCCCTTCTTAATTTCTACTCAGTTTCCAATGTCCAAATTCATGACATGAGCTACCAGTAGAAAAATGTGTTATTACTGTTTCTGAATACAGTGAGCACTAATTAATATTCACTGGGTATTAAGTCAGCCAGTTATTTTAAGAAAACTCACTGTATGTTCTCCTCTATGTCCCAAAGATTAGATGATCATAAAACATAGTCTCTGACTTTTTTTAAGACGGAAAAATGAGTCTAGGAGACAGAAAAACAGTTATATGAGTCAATATTTAACTTCAGCCAGAGCTAAACTAGGGGTTTGGTCACTAGGGGGCTATTTAGATAAGTGATGTCATGAGAGGCCTTTCTGGTGAGGTTAGCACTGCACTAAAAATCTAATGAGACTTGGGACCAAGATGGAAGACTGTGTATTAGTTACTTTATTCATTACTGTGACAAAATACCTAATAGCATCCACTTAAGGGGGAGAAGTTTATTTTGGCTTGTGGTTTGAAGACACAGTCCATCATAGGGGGACGAAATGACAGCTGGAGCAGCAGATGGATGAAAATGCTGGCTCAGATCTCAGCAGAGCAGGAAGGAGGGGAAGCTAGTACCCAACTGGTTTTTACCCATTTTCCTCTTTATTTAATCCTAATTCCTAGCTCATTTGATGAGAGTAAGGCATCTCTCCTCAGTTACATCTTCCTTGTGATTCCTGCCATCTAATTGACAATGATTTATTCACCATTAGTACATAGTAGAAGTGTTTACTACAAACCAACATGTCAAGTACACAGGCCCCAGAAGGAGCCCTCCCTCCAAACCACTGTTCACTTTGTTCAATCATTTTATAACTGGTTCCCATTGGGTGTTGTTTTGTTTTTGTTTAGTTTTCAAAATGTACAATGTTCACTAAATAGATGTCTTAAAATAGAAAATAAAATGGCATATTTTCTGGAGGTACAAATAGCAAGGAATGAAATGAATGCATATGTATTATGTCTAGGAGACTTCATTTTCGTGAAAGGGAACAATTTTGTTTTGTTTTCTCTTTCATTCCAGGTTTGAAGAGTGCTGTGGCTCCAGTCACTGCTCCTAGGGTTACTCTCATCTGCTGGATTCTCCCAGAGTATGAGGGCTGGGATCATTGCACAGGCCATGTGGCAAGAAGTAGCTCTGTATTTGAACTATTTGCCCAAACACTTCAGATTTCCTCCCGTGTTTTATGTATTGCTATTGAGAAGGAATTTGTACACTCAGCTGGTGGACTTCACTTGTTTCTGAGTTACCCAGTCCAGGGTTGGATTATAGACACATGTCACCACTACCTGGCTTTCAAGGGGGGTACTTTGGGACCAAACCAGAACCAACATGCTCACATAGCTTGTTTCCTCACTAAGCATATAATGCTTCTATCAGTTATTCTTGTGCATAACTCACATATTCTCCATGCAAACGAATATAAGCTGGAAACATTGAAAAATTATCACAATTATTCTCAGATACTTAATATGATTTATTTTGGTTTATGTTCCTTTATTCCTTTCCCCATGTTTTTTACATCTATAAAAACATGACTTGTTTTATGTGCTACCTGATAATATTTCGTTTAAACCAGTCCAGTAATATGCCATGGCAGGATTTTGTCTCTGCGTGGGATTTCACTCTATATTTCAGGGAACTTTTACTTAATAACTCAGAATGGATTGCAATTTTATGTGCTCAGAGTATAATTCTCATTTATGTGTTAAAAGTACACAGAATTAAAATCATATATACTAGAATTTTGCATAATGAGAATTCACAGTAGGAGAAGGAGCATTTTATTAATGGAAATTAGTAGACACTAAGTAGATGGAAAAACATTTAAGTCTGAGCACTTTCTATTGAGAAGAATCTCCATGATTACTCTGTGCATGGATTAAACCTGTGCAAGAATGGATAGGCATGTATGTATGTGTTGATAAATAAACCACCTTTAATGAACTATGTCTCCAATTCTAGGCTTGATTCTTTATAAAAAAAAAAGTGGAGGGACTATACAAAGAAAGACAACTTAGAAAAAAGCAAAA
Organism: Montemys delectorum; assembly: GCA_019843815.1. NCBI lineage: Eukaryota > Metazoa > Chordata > Mammalia > Rodentia > Muridae > Montemys > Montemys delectorum. The sequence continues at coordinate 8,890 of JADRCD010144831.1, forward strand.
GAATTGCCTTAATATAATAATAAAGATCTGCTTTTTTAAAAGACAGAGGCAAGATTAAGAAACCCCTAGAATGATTGTGTGTGTGGTATGTATATATGTATGTATGTATGTATCATATATGTGATACATATATGTGATACATATGTCATACTTATATCATAATAGAAGTTGTAGTAAGAACAAATTCAATGGGACATGAGGTTGAGCCTTTTAGTCATTACCTATCATGGTGGACTTTAGCATCTAAGAGCTGTAACTGGAGACTTTAAACATTAGAATTTATAAGTAATAATCTTCATAATTTAGAGCTTTGATTGTATATACTAAGAATAAGGAAGGGAGAACATGGCATTCCTTTCAAATAGGAAACATCCAGGTTTACTTTATGAACTGGGGAAATTTGAGAACATTTGAATATAAATATTTGGCAATATGTATATTTTTCCTGCATTGAAAACTATAACACATTTTGATTTGTGTAACTGCAGCATGAGAATGCCCTTATCCTTAAACACTTTTCAAAATTCTATGTTGAATGGCTTTGCAGCTCCCGAGGACAGTTCTGCCTTAGCTTACTGCAGCCTTGATTCAAACATTAAGCTAATTTTGGTTTGGTGATGCTCAGAAGGTGAGTAATAGGCCACTGGGAGAATGTAAATACTTACAGGCCTCTGGGTACATCAGTACTCTGACCCTTCCCTGGGAAGTTCTCATGGAGAATGCTCTGTCATAGGGAGACTCTTCGGCCACAGTCAAGGGCCCAGTTCAGAAGCCTTTTTTTGAAGACAGGGATCCCTCTTCATCCTTTCTGGCCTCAAAGACAGGTGGTGGGTGGAGGATGGGAGGATGGGGTAAGCCAAATGGTCTATGAAACAGATTTCTCCTCTGAACTAAGCTAAACCCACATAGTCATTCTTTCTGTTCATGTTTCTCTCCCTTCCTGCCTGCCTCTCTCTTTCCCTTCCTTATTTCCATTTCTTCATCCTTTCTTTTTCTCTCTCTCACATGTCTGAAGTCTATGATTTGGATCTGCTCTTTATGGGCTTAATAATAATTTATTTTGTACTAACAATATATTGAATTGTTACTAGCTCATGGCTTTCTGAAGCAAAGTATATCATTGCCAGGGTAAACAAAGAACAAACCAACAAGTGCTCAGCCTTCCTGGGTCTTTCATGGGCTTTGAGGATGTGTTCCAGCCTCCTGTTTCAGAGCTGTTAGTACTATTAAAATACAGTGATGACTTTGACCTCATTGCTGGAGTATGGCTATGAAGGGGATAGAAATCTCTTGCTTGCAGCCCCTTAGGACAAACAACAATATGAACTAAATAGTACCCTCAGAGCTCCCAGGGACACAACCACCAACCAAGGACTATACGTGGTGGGACTGAATGTTTTGGCAGCATGTGCATAGTAGAGGATTGCAAATTTGATCATCAATAGGAGGAAAGGACCTCGGCCTTGTGAAGGTTTTGTGCCCCAGTGTAGGGGAATGGCAGGGCCAATAAGTGGGGGAGGGTGGGGTGGCAGGCATGGGGAGGGGGGAGGCAACAGGGGTTTGTTCTTGTTGTTTTTGTTTGTTTGTTTTTTGGAGAGGAAACTGGGAAAGGAGAAATTTACATGTAAATAAAAAATAAAAAAGTAAAAAAAAAAATCTAATTAAAAAAAAAGAAATCTTTTGCTTCATCAAAGTGCAGACATCTCCCTGATGTAGGACAAGAAATGCCCACTTTTCCAGTGCAAAGGCATTTCACTTTTAGACATCTATAGGAGCTTTGATTATAAATTCAACTTACAAGTGAAGGAAGCCACATTTTACTTTAATGGGGAGAATACATTGTCATAAAGAGTGTGGTAACACTAGGGTAAAGAAAATAATACCCATATATTAAGGACACTGCATGGACCACAGTGCATGGGTCATACCAGATCCTTGCTAGAGATTAGCATGTGCAGGCAAGACAGTTTGAGAAGTTTCTACTGGACATGCTATTTGTTTATATTCTTTACATTTTAAAAGTTGATGGCAATAGGAAAACAGTTGTATCTATTGTATTACCAAGATATTTCTAAGCAGGATATTTGTAACCTGGGCATGAAGCATGAAGAGATTTTTTCCTCTCTTTCTTGTATATTTTATTAATTTACATTTCAAATGTTACTCCCTTTTCTGGTTTCCCCTTCACAAACCCCATATCCCCTTTCCCCTGCTTCTATGCAGGTGCTCCCCCAACCAATCACCCACTCTTGCCTCACCCTCTTAGTATTTCCCTACACTGGAGCATTGAGCCTTCTCAGGACCAAGAACCTACCCTCCTGTTGATGCTAGATAAGGCCATCCTCTGCTACATATGCAGCTGGAGCTGTGGGTCCCTCCACGTGTACTCTTTGGTTGGTGGTTTAGTTCCTGGGACTAACCACCTGTGGGTTTCTTCCTACGGGGTTGCAAACCTTTTCAGCTCCTTTAGCTCTTACCCTAACTCACATGAGGATATTTTTGCAGACCTAGAGTCCAGTATATTCCAGGTCAAAGGCACAGCATATGCCTTGAAATAAAATCTAATGTGTAAGTGAGAATTACAAGGCCCACCTTCCAACAGAATGATGTCTTTCTTAAGGTCATCTACCTTAATCTACCACCTGCTCCATGTGAGGCTGTGGATCAGTGTTTGCTCAAGTTGAAAACTAGGACCTGATTCTTTTGTCACATCATCTCAAATGACTTTAGACTCTTTTTCATCATAGAATTTCAGGCATCCTCCGTCAATCAATAGTATACATGAAAGTTAGAAGTAGTCCTCCAGTTCTAGACCGAATCAGCATGGTGGCCCCTCCAATCTTTCTGTAGCCTCTCATTTAGCTCTATTAATCACCATTTTTACATTATTCAATTCATATTTTTCTCTGTCTTGTTGTCAGATAGCTTCTTCAGTGTCTTCAGGGGGCTGGCTCCAGAGCTCTGCTGGGGACACCCAGGGTGCCCGGCTTCCTGCCTTGCTATTTGCTTGCCCTGGTGATCCTACTCATCATGACTTTGATCCTGTGTTAATATGAGCTCTTTTAGGGTCCTAAGCTTTTAACCTCTATTGTGTTTATGGAGATGCTGAGAGCCAGGCTAGGGTACTCTCCAATGGAAAGAGAATAACCCCTTGTACCTTCCAACTAGCAAGATGAAATGAGAAGATATGAGAGAACTCTCTAAGCTTTAGGTACTTACATTTTGTCTTAAAACTTTGGTTCTCTTTATTTTCTGATTAAACTAGGAGCTAGTTATATAAAAAGGTCATAATTTAATTTACCCTCCAACTGTCTGTTGGGTTATTGCAAGTTTAATGTATTAGTGCTTAAAAATGGTTCACAAAGTGCATTGGGGTACTTTGCAACTGAATGTATTTCAGTCATTTACCTGAATTGCTTGCTTTTAGAAAGCAGAGGCCATGCTTGAATGAGCTTTGAACCAGACTGAACACAGCAATTCTTCATACCACTCTCCTCCAGAGCTTGGCTCTCTGTAGCCTAGCAGTCATTTTGGATAGGAGCTAAGGATGAGAGTATCAAAGAAGCTGAAGTGTCAGATCTCACTTGGTCATAATGACTTTTCTGGCTAAAGAGGGTATGACAGACCCCAAGGAGGGACTATTGCCAGACCTTACCACCTTATCAGTATCTATAGGAGAGTCACTTCCAGGATCAGTTACATTCACACACTCACACACTTGGAATGTATAAGTTGTCTGTCTATTACAAAACAACTTAAGTGAGTAAATATTTATTTGGGTTCATGGTTTTAGGAGATATAGTCCATCATTGTGATGAAGGCTTGATGGCAGAACTCATTGATTTCTCCACAAGCTCTAGCTGCTCTGAGAGTATCATAGCCTGCTTGAATGATCTCAGAATTCTCTGTTCTCTCTCCATATAGGAGATACTGTTTAGTTTTCTAGTTTTGTTTGTTTATTTTTATTTTTTTTCTCCAGAACCAGTGCAGACCTAACTCTTTCATGCCTTCTCTGGGTCAACATTACTGACAGACAATGTATGGCCAGGTTAACATACTTCCAAGAAGTTCAACGTTGTGTGCATGGAAAATTAAGACAATTATGAATGAAACACAAGTGCACCAGGTAAGTTAGCCATCAAGACAAGTAGCACTTGGCCTATGTAACTTGTTTTGATCAGTGCTTGAGATCCATCAGATACTAAATGAGCTGACTGCCAGAGTATCCTGGAAATCTTAAGCTGACATGCATTCTTAGATTCTCAAGTAGCCAAGGACTTCCTTCTCTAATATCCAATTTTGCCTGTGGTCATTAAAAAGGCCTTTGAGATTCTGAAGGTCAAAGGCCAATTTCCTGGTGAAGGTTTTCTCATCCCATTTATAAGACAGCACTGCCTGGAGTGGACCTGAAGTACTGGAGCACCTCTCCAGATGGGAACCACAGAAAATATCTAGAGCACCCCATCCCTATATTAGCAGGATCACTGTTTTTCCAAAGTCTGACTTTGGAGCATAGCAGATCAGATCTTTCCTCATCAAAAGATGATGCTTTGCTTTCTCATTACAAGAGACATAGATTCCCTGGAGAGCAACCCATCATCCCTTCTTGCCTGAGGTATTCAAGGCAAACACTTATTATCCTCTCTAGCCTTCTCTGTGAGACAGCAGCAATAGTTCTTTATTATCTAGGCTTGATTGATTTATATTATTTTGTATCATTCTCATGACAGGTCCTTGAAGAATTTCGAAAGGAAGAAACTGGACTACAGAGTGATCCATACGGCTACTTATGCAAGGTCATAGAGATTAACTACAGCAGAGATGCTATTTGAGCTGTGGACTTTGGAGCCAATCCTTGGAACTACCTTTGGAAGCTTGCTCTACTTAACAAGTCATTCTTTGTTTGGCTTCCTAGGGAAGGTGGTCTGTACTACTGGGTTCTGAATCAGTGAGTTTACTAAGTATATAGCAAGCAAACGTAAAATAATCAGTAGTGATTCATGCACAGAGAAGCAGTTAATAGTAAAACAACATCTAAGCAAGCACTCACAATTGCCCAACAGAAACCAACTCTGGAAGCTGAGGCAGTCAGCTGTAGCTTCTGATTGAGAGTCTTGGGTAGGAGGTCCTCTGTCCTTTCCATTCATTATCTTCCCATGGCTTATACACAGTTTTTCCTGTCTTAATTCTGTGCATTTTTGAATCATGAGATAAACTATTTTAACATCTGTTTACCTTCTAGCTCTTTTCAAGGACACAGTGATGCTGCTCTTGGACTGGTTTCCTGTCCTTGTCTCTCCCTGTCATATAGTTAATAGATCCAGCGTATCCACAGAAAAAAGGTACTGAAGGACACTTAAAGCAGATGTGCTGGAGTCTGGGACATGGCAATTTACTGAGATAATGTGCATTTCAGAAAGAAACCTAAAGTAATTGAAACTTCCTTCTTTCTCTTCTGTTGTTGTTATTATTATTATTATTATTATTATTATTATTATTATTATTATAATAAAATTATGGTATCCTTTTAAGTGCCCAGTTCTGATTGTTGCCCTGTCCCAGCTAGGCAAATTCACAGTAGATTGACTGGGAGGCCATGTCGAGAGCCACAGATTTTAAAGAATTATAGGTTTGGTTCATGAGTTGGGATCATCTGTAGGCTGAAAAGCATCCATTGTTTCACTGAACAGAAAGAGAACAAAAGGGTATATACTACTTTCCTCCTATATGCTCTGCATCCTGGCATCCAGCAGGTGCTGTGCTGACAATATTTCATGTTGGCACATTGCTAGGTCTGTGAGATGCACTTCATAGGGAAAGATCTGTGTGATTCAAACACTCTCTTTGGCATCTGAAAAACTTGTGAATATGTTTAATAGAGTCTGGGTGATTCACAGAGCAGGCAGAACATCTTCTCTCTCTATAGAGAAAGATAAGTCAATGTGCATTCCATAGAACAGTCAGCTATGGTTCACATGAGATGGAATCCTCGGATTTCTGGTTTCCCTGGAGCTTTGAAGTGCTGCTGTTGTCAAGGTGAGTGCTATTTCATTTACATCCTTCAGATTGGATTGACTTCTCTCCTCCTCACCCTGCAGAACTCTGTAACTCTGAAGCACTCATGACAAAGCCCACCCTGAAGGGTTCAGGCTAGATTTTCATTGCAGGGAGACATACATAGGACAAAAAGGGAGACAAATGTCACTGTTACTCTGTACCATTGTACCATTGATGTACAGACAGATACCCCCCACACATAGACATATGAAAATGACTCCTCAGATTCTACAGGCATGAATGTGCACCACACATACCATCAATCTCATGCATACAATCCTTCAGAATGTTGTTCATACTCTTTCACTATGGCTCTTATACTATGTTCATTGTATCTTTCAGTAGTTGTATGTTTGGCATTCACACTAACTACAAGGGCAGTGACTTAAAAAAAATATCCCCATTCCATTCACCAGGAAGATGGTTTCTTTGTCATTTGTGTGTGTTTGTGTGTGTTTGTGTGTGTGTGTGTGTGTGTGTATGTGTGTGTACTGCTTTTGTTGTTTGTAAGAGAGAAATATTATTCTTCAGTCTTATATGTCCCTGGCCCAGGGATAAACACATATACAGGATCAGTCTTTCTTCCTTTAGTTCAGAAAAGATGATTCAATCAGGACTAGTAGGTAAGACTTAACCTCACTACTTAGTGTATTTTGTCTGAAGAAGAGATCTAGACCTACGGGACTCTTCTTCAAGTAGCTCCCAAATCTCAAGACCTGTCACTTTAAGTTCATTTGTGATCAGCTTCTCAGTCTGAAGCTGGGCATTACCACTGGGTGAGAAGGAGCCATAGTACTGATATTCTCAGTGTTTGCTCTGAGGTCAGGCCTGGGGACTACAACCCTTGTGTTCAGGGACAGACCAGCTAGGCCTATCTGGATGCCTGACCAGTGTTTTTACAGCTGCAGGCAGGAAGGGATGCTCCCCTACTTCAGTGCGCCCAGTTGGCCTGTGGCCCAGCAGCTGTGTGCATCCATGCATGATCACAGTCCCTACAAGGAATGGGGATCCCTGGCCAGTGTGTGTGAGCAGAACTGAGCTGGCAGGGTGTCCCATTTTGCCCTTCCTTCTGACTTACTTGGTGAATGTGGCACTTAAGTTGTTCTCACATGGCTTTGTTGGCCTTCTATTAACTCCCCAGGCAGCTGCGACAGCCTTATTAACTGCAAATGGCTTCTTGTGGCAGTGTTCCACTTCTAATATTAATAATCAGTGTTTAATAAAAAACAAAGGGTGGAAAAATACAGGCAGAAAAAACAGACTGCTTTGTCTCCTTCTCTTTCAGCACCCTGCAGGAGGCCACAGGCCAAACTAGCAGTGATGGCAGAACTGTCAGCTGCTTTCCAGAGATACATGCATGCTCACATATATACATGGATACACATATACATATACTCATCTACATGCACAGTAAACTCATACATTCATATGTATACACATAGTGCACACATTCACACGCATGTACATACTCACACGTGGGTGGGACAAAGCGAGACTTGGGGTTTTGGATACTTGGACATTGGGCTGATACTTAAAGATCCTTTACATTGCAAGTGATCTCCAACAGCATTGACACAGGTATACATTCACAAGCACCCATATGCATAATGTAGTTACATATTCACATGCACACATATAGTACACATGCTCAAACCTTTGCATTCACAAATGTACATACTCATCTATACATCTACATGACCACATGTGTCCACATACATGCACAGTACATGGGCATATATACATACACACATACGCATACACAAATTCATGTATGTACAAGCATATATATTTGTATACACATAGATACTCTCATATACATGTATACATAATAACATAAACAGATGTATACTCACACTAATAATCACATACTTGCCTCTATCTGAATCTGCATTTCACTCATTACCTTGCTTAGATTTCTTTTTTCCACACTGTCTCACCTCTCTAGGCCACCGATCTGGCATCTATAGTAGTTTCCATGGTCCAGAATGGTACCATTAATATCAGCAATAGATGAAGGAAGGAGAGAGGGAGCTGTGAGAGTTGGTATTACCTCCCCCCCCCTCTTCTCTTCACCTTTCCAGGAGTCAGCATAGTCATCTGCAAGACAAATGGTTCCCTCCTGTCAAAGTATGAAAGAGTGTAGTTAAAAATGTAGTTAATTAAATTTATTCAAAAGATCAACTCCCTAGATCAGGGACTGTTTTCATTGCCACTAAAAATAAATAGGACTGAGGAGATAGGTTGGAGGAAAGGAGAACAGTCAGGTGGGTGGGACAAAGCGAGACTTGGGGTTTTGGATACTTGGACATTGGGCTGATACTTAAAGATCCTTTACATTGCAAGTGATCTCCAACAACATTTGATACCCTTTGAGAAGGTAAGGAGATTTTTATAATTAAAACATCTCACTAGCCTGAAAAATGAGTCTCTCTGTCTCTGTCTCTGTCTCTCTCTGTCTCTTTCTGTCTCTCTCTCTGTCTCTTTCTGTGTCTCTCTCTGTCTCTGTCTCTGTCTCTGTCTCTGTCTCTGTCTCTCTCTCTCTCTCTCTCTCTCTCTCTCTCTCTCTCTCTCTCTCTCTCTCTGTGTGTGTGTGTGTGTGTGTGTGTGTGTGTGTGTGTGTGTGAAAAAGCTTGTAGAAGAAGGAGTTCTTTATTCATGGAGAGGATTATGTGTCTTTAGCTTCCTCCTTGACCAGTATAGCATCCCCATTCTCTTCTTCTGTCTAAGAGGAATGTAAATTACAACCAAACATCTCCTGCCTAGGACTAATAGACCAGTGGCTGTTCTTGAGGATTGTGTTCTTCTAGCCACATTTCCCCCATATACTGTAATCTGTCACTGCCAGGATATCCTTTCTCTCCTTGTGGATGCTAAGATAACCCATCTTCCCCTGATTAGGATGAGCCAGCAAAGAGCAGGTTTACTAGAAACCTTTGTAAATTCATTCAGAGATGAAATCAGGAGCTACACGTAGAGCCTAGGAGTACCAGCTGCCCTGTGAGTTAGCTGCTTGTGGTTTCTCACCTTCTGACCTTGCTCAGGCACTTATTCCTCTTTTACAAAGGCCAACACCTTTGATCCTTCCTTGATTCTTCTGCTTTGCTGCCCAGTTAACTCAATCCTGACATCCTTCACCTTTTTGGCCATCTTCCCCCTAACGTCCCTGTAATCTGTCAGAGGCCCTGGAACCTCCCTGCTCAGCCTGCTCTTTCTGACATCTCCAGCCATGTCCTAGAAAGAGCACTAATGCTGAGCTTAGGGAAAAGCAGCCTAGGGGTGGTGACTGCAGGATGGGGTAAAACCGTGGAAAATGGAGCATTAATACTGGTTCAATGATGGGTGGGCCTGAAGTCAAGAAACCCGAGAGTTCATCATCAAAATGTCAGTAACTATTGACAAAGGATTTCCTGGCTTGAAAAATGGCTGTCACTCTCCTTCTCGGAGCTTTACCTTGGAACCATCCAGAGAATAGAATCAGTGGTTTCAGAATAATTTACTCATCAAAATGTCACTCTGAAAAAACTATTTGCTAGTCTCCAGTCTCTCCAACTTTCCTTGGTTTGAGTTGGATATCAGACACAAGCTTGTAGGGATTCTGGGCAAAGTTGCCTGGGCAGAGGATGTGGGACAGGTGGTGCTCAGACCTCCTGAAGCCATGGCTGTTCTCCCCTATCAAGGCTTATGCATCCAGTAGGGCTGCTATAAAGGCATTAGTTTGTTACATAAATCTCCCTTAAGGGCAGGCTGGGAGAGAAAAGAGGACAGGAAAATAAATGTTGACAAGGGAAAAGAAAAAAAAAGGAACAGTTCCCATGGAAAAGATTCATAGAGCACCAAAAACCTTTTTTTTTTTCTTTTAAAGAACCAGGTATAAGTTCAAAAAGGCATCATCTATTAATGCTTTTACTTTAACGTGTTTGTGTGGTTAACACCCAAGGAAACCCAGTAATTTAATCAAAGCAACAGTGTGAGTAAGGTGTGGGCCTATAGGGAGATGGCTTCTGAGTGGTGGACGCTGCCACGATAGGTCTCACAGTCACAGTCACATGCCAAATGGCAGATCTTTTAGGCTCCTGCATGCTGTTTTGTAGGAAGCAAAGATAAAGCACCCACAAGCAACCTCATTACTTGTTTCACTCAGGAAAGTTCTATCAGCATTTTGGTGAGCATACTAAGCACATAAAACTTAGGGTCCATACTCCCAGGCCCGGGACAGAGGAACTAAATGTTATGGACATTTTACTCACCCTGAAGAGTGCAGCTTCTTTCCACTTCCATGTCAGAAGTAGGTCTAGCAGCCATGTTAAAATCAGGACATGGCCATGTGATTTCTTGACTCTGGAAACTAGTCCTTGCTTAGCTTAGGCAAATTCTACCACTGTGTTTGACATAGCTTATTTTCTACATGCACCAGCACACACACACACACACACACACACACACACACACACACACACACACACAAACGCACGCACGATTGTGTGTGTGTATGGTGTGTGCTACATATAAAGAAATAAAGCACTGTAAACAACCTTGAAAGTGGAGATTACAATCAATACACCTGTCCAAACAATTAGAAAGAGACGTTTCTGAGTCTCCTAAATCTCTCTGGCATGTGTTAGATGCATGCTGTCAGGCAGGATGCCATTAAATAGCTTCTAAATAATGCAAAGACAATCAGATGTACAGGTAAGCAATTCAATTTGGGTGATTGATTATTGGAATAATGCTCATGCACCCAAGGCATGACATTTCCAATCACATCTCCATTCCATTTCTCTAGCAGTAATGATCTTTGTATCTTTACAGTGGGAAGAGATCTCATGACTGGGTATTCTCTGACTGGATGTTTACTTTGCATATGAAACATGTGTGTTTCCTTTATTTTCTGTCTACAGTGTGGGGAGCCCAGCACTGTAGATAGAAAATAGCTATAGCCCCCCAATAAATATAAAGCCAATGAGTAGACAGCATCCTGGGTTTTAATATAGATGAGCATACATGTGTCAGGTAGAGCCAAGATCTTGTGGATGACTCTGTATAACTTTGTCTCACCATCTTCTCTCCTTACTGAATACTTTAATGTTTGACGTTCCTAAATGTGCATATTGAGACCTCTTCGATCCCTTCATTATTTTGAGTTTCATTTCAAAGGGATGTTAATACAGTACTTATTCCAGTATGACTCCATCTCCTATAGTAACAAAGTGGGCTGATGTGAGGTCTGTAAACCTGCAGGTCTAACTGCTGCTCTCTATCAATGTATGAATGATGAAGCTACTCCTTCCAGTAAGCCCAATTCTACACAGTCACAGCCTCTGGAAGATGATTTTGAAGAGACTTCCCCTTTCAGATTTAAAGAGAGAACATTCTCAGGAGTTCACCTATGTCACATTGCTCTGTAGCTCAGTCTGACATTTGTTCTTGGTGAGGGTCAGCCCTCATACTCTCTATGAGGGCTGACCCTCACCTTATACTATGGATAAGCCATCATACTCTCTAAGCTAAGAGTTTTCTATTTGAGGAAGCAGGATGCTGCAGCATATTAGCCTTCCAGTAGAATGTTTCGCCTGGCATATGGAAATCTGTCTACTCAGAATGAAGTCCTTGAGCCATTGGCATAGGACTTCTACAAGTCAGTCTCAGGCCAAATTCCAGATCTGGTTTCATCTTAGAAACTTCATCTGAGACTCAAACACATTGCACTTCGAGGGACATTTCTCTAAGTCCTATGAGAAGTGTGGCAAAAAAAAAAAAAAGATTCCAGTTTTCTCTAGCAAGTACTTGACTTAGCAGGCAAGTTATTATCATCTATTCACTTACAGTTTTCTATGACTACAGAATAGGTTAAGTCAATAAAATTAGTATAACAATACCCAGTAGACAAGGTGATAAGTGAGTGTTAATAATCGTCCTTCTCTGCTTGAAAAAAATGTCTTGTGATGGTTTAGCAGTGTCCAAAGACAGAATAACACTTAAAAGTAGACTGTAAATGCCCATATCAGCTCTATCATGGTGGATGTTAGTGTTCATGTCAGCTGTGCTGAGTTTTCTTATGTTTTGACTGATTGGAATGTTTTCACTCTGCAGTGATAATAAAGCCCAGGGGAGTTCAAACAGAGTGGCTTTTCTCCAAATGCTACTTCCAGACACCTGGGATACCCATCTCTGTTCTTCAGTGTGTGCTCGGCTTTGTCTCCTGAGGTCATACCCCCAGTTGAGTATTGTAATTGCTAATCTTGGCTGTTAATCCGACTGCATCTGGAATAAACCAAAACACAAGCTGCCGGTTACTCCTGTGAGGGATTACTCTTGATAGTATATGTGAAGTAGGAAGACTCCCCCTAAATATGGGCTGCACTTTTGGTGCCAGGCAAGATTAAAGGGCACAGAAGAAGGGGACTTTGATTTCAGTTGGCTTGCTTTCACTGTCACTGGCAAGTTCAACTATCTTGTTGCTGCAGCATCCTTTCCCAATACTGGAAGCAACTTCTACAGCCTTCTCACATAGACTGACTGAGAAGGCTGGGATGATTCCATGACAGGCTTCAAATTGGCAGTTAAGACTAGGCCTAAATCTCTGTTTTCAAGAACTAGGCAACTCCAGGCAAGTCCAGGCCTCAGAAACTGCCCCACCACCTGGCCTGAGGCAAGGACAATGGGTCAGCAGCAGTTTCCAGACCTCCTCAGCTACTTCCTCAGCAACAGTTTCCAGACCTCCCCAACAAGTTTCTAGCCCCCATACCCTGGTAATGGAATGCCCATGGAGATGGGCCCAACAGATTAACATAGAGGTCATCTTGGAATTTCCTCACTTGCTTTAAACCAGGCCAGCAAGCTCATTTGGTTGTCTCCCTCTGTTGGTAATAGGAGACCCCAGCATGCTGGACATCTGCAGAATAAAATACTCTTTGCCTTTACATTCGTGTCCAGGGTATCATTCTTTGGCAAATGGTGGACCCTTACACTATGACTAGCAGCTCTCCAGGAACCTCCCCAGGCCTTCAGCACTAGGCTGGGATTGCTGAGATATCCAGCCTCAGGAAATGACTTGGATTCTTGGCCTCTCTATTGTGAGACAGCCATTCTTGGACTACCCAGACTGTATCCTGTTAGCCTCCCAATAAATCCCCTTTTACTACTGTATTCAGTTTACCAGGCCTGTTCTGTTAGAGAACCTTGATTAGTACAGGTAGCATCATGGCATCTGATTTGTTCAACTCAAACTCTTTTAAGACTCAGTGTATGTATTCTCTCCAGGAAGCCTTCCAGACTCAGTCAAACTTGGTATTGATTCTCTGTGCTTGCAAGGCACCTCATTTTTTTTAAAATTGTTTTTCAGCTTTAACTGGTCATTTTCTTTGGGCTTACCAACAAAATAGGCGTTTTGTTACCATATGTCCTAGCATAATTGGCTAAGTTCAACCAACACCACAGGTGGTTGTTCACTCTCCATGATATGTCAGGATTTTCCATATTTTCAACAGCTCGTTTCTTCTGCTTCCAGCTGCTGTATATGGAATGGACAAAGCTCCAATGCAGGGAAGGTAGTGCCCATCTGTCCTTCTCAGGCCCCTTTCTGTGTTGGGCACCTGCCAGTAGCCTTCCACACATTCAGAAAATAAGCTCTCAGAATTTCTCAAGCCTACACTATTTTTCCTTTAGAGATGCCTGTTTTTTTTCCACATAGTTTCTATTTCCAAACAGATGTCATTTTCTTCCCTCTCTTTACCTTCTCTCAACAAAACATTTCCTGTGGAAGTTCCAAAAGAATAATACTATATATGTTCATTTAGCAGGCTAGGTAGCAGTAGTGTGATTTTAGCCAAAGGTACTCATTTCTAGCCAGGAACTCTTGTTTCTTTCTATATACCTTTTGGTATGGATGAGGGGTGTTATCCATGCCTCTGCTGGTAAGCTTTTATTGTCAACTTGGCTCGAGCTAGAGTTTCCTGGGAAAAGAAATCTCAACTGAGGAATTGTCTTGATCAGATTGACCTATGGACAATGTCTGTGGGGAATTGTCTTGATTGATGATTGATGTACAAGGTCCTATCCCACTGAGGACAGTGCTGTCTCTCAGCAAGTGGGCATGGACCTTATAAAGGAGGCTGACTGAGTGTGACCCCATGTGTAAGCCAGTCAGCTGTACTCCTCCATGGTTCCTGCTCTAGGTTCCTGCTTTGAGTTTCTACCCTGAGTTGCCTCAATAATAGACTTTGACCAGGAAATATAAGACAAAATAAACACTTTCCTGCAGATGTTGCTTTGGGTCACAGTTTGTATCACACAATAGGAAGCAAATTCAAATGCATTCCTCTAATTATTTAGCATGAGAGCCTTATTGAAGATATAAGGTTTGTTTTGGAGTAATATGAACATATTAGTAAACATGGCAAATGTTATCCTTGTCTTTCAAGAATTTGTATTCTGGCTGTGGGATACAGAATAAACCCGCACTTAAGAAATAAAGTTGACACACACAATGGGAGAGATGTCTGGAGGAGAGAGATACAGCAAGGTCATGGGGAGTAGCTGGGATGGCCCTGTAGTGAGGAGGTGGAGAGACCCACCTTTTGAAAGGAGTCTAGACAGTAAGGACAGGAGGGCACATATAAGAAGAATGGGTGGATGGGTGTTCCAGGAAAAGTAAAGAACGTTCAAAGGAAAAGGTCATGGTAAGTGAAATGTGCAGAAAATAGGTCAATCTGATCAAAGCAAGTAAAGGGGCTTTTATGTGAAATGAATGATATTGGAGCAGTGGGGAGGGAAGGAGTAGGCTGAGGAAGCTGAGAGTAATAAAAACTGGCACAATCTGGGCTGCATTTGTAGAACACTGATGCTTCACACACTGACAGTAGGTAGCTGAAGGGACATGGCTATGAGGAGGAAGACAAGTTTGGAGTTCCCAATCCTATGCCTATTAATAGCCCACTACTCTAATGACTCTAGCTAACTCATGAGCAGCCTGACAACTATCTAGGTCCTTCCCTTTGGCTTGCAAGATCTTGTTGACAATGGGATTATATTAATAAGCCTTGGGATCTATATATATACCAAGTGCTATTGATAGAGTAGATATTCTATATCCTGCAATTACTAATAATTATTATTTTACATATACATATTATTGTGAAAAATTCAATCTTTTAAAAGTAGCGACAAATTTAGAATAAATTACTATTAAGCTCCTTTATGTAAGTTATCTATTTATAATAAATGAATCCTTCCATGAGTATGGAATTTGTAAACTGTTTCAGATTTAAAATATTTTCTTCTGGGCCAGTCAATGTCTAGCATTTATCCTTGATCCAGAGAACACTATGGCCTCACCACACTGTTTACTTTTCCTGGTGACTCTACAAGAATATATTTCCTAGCCATACTTTTGGGCAGGATGACATCATGTGATTGAGTTCACATCAATAAACTAAGCAGATGTGAGGTGCCTTTCCTAAGAAATAGTGACAGGTGTGCCCTCCCCATTTCACTATAGGCTGGCAATGAAGAGGTCTATATGTAGAGTTTTAGCTTTGGTATAGGATGATCCTGTAGTCAAGACTGGAAGAAGAGGTATCAAGTAAGTTTGCTATGATCTGAATTTCATGGAGAAATATTATCATGAGACAGCTTTTTGTTTTAAAAGGCCTTTAGAATTTATCTACTTTGACAATACAATGCTTATACAGGCATACACAATGCCTTAGTCAGAGTTTCTATTCCTGCACAAACATCATGACCAAGAAGCAAGTTGGGGAGGAAAGGGTTTATTCAGCTGACACTTCCACATTGCTGTTGATCACCAAAGGAAGTCAGGACTGGAACTTAAGCAGGTCAGGAAGCAGGAGCTGATGCAGAGGCCATGGAGAGATGTTCCTTGCTGGCTTGCTTCCCCTGGCTTGCTCAGCCTGCTCTCTTATAGAACCCAAGACTTCCAGCTCAGGGATGGCACCACCCACCAGAGGCCCTACCCCCTTGATCACTAATTGAGAAAATGCCCCACAGCTGGATCTCATGGAGGCATTTCCCCAACTGAAGCTCCCTTCTCTGTGATAACTCCAGCCAGTGTCAAGTTGCCACACAAAACCAACCAGTACACACAATGACTGATATCTTCATTGTTTTGTGATAACCAGGCAATGAAATCCCTGAAACCTAACCCCTAGACCCTAGCCCCAACCAAAACTCTAGCCCTAACTTTAACCTGTGGTAAATGTGGTCAGTAGGTATGTCCCCATCCATAGTGTACTCATATCCTGCTACCACATGGAAGCTTGTAAATTTCACTTAGTTAAAATATGCAAGCTTCAGTGGGGAGTACATAACATTTTGTTATTTGTATGTGAAAAGGACAAATTCATGTAGAGTAGCTGTTACCATGCTTCAAGTTAATATACCATTTGGTACTTTAAAGCTTTTCATTGAATAATTCAATTAGTTTGTTTAAGAACTCTTTGTGAAGGTGGGTCACCCTATTTCACCAATCAAGATAAGCCCTAGAGCAGCCAAGTGACACAGCTGAGGTGTTATAGTTAGGACATGTTAGGACAGGGACTAAAAGCCGGGCTCCCGGCTTTTGAACTTACTACTAATTAACTCATGTCAAGACGGAGATTGGGAAGCTTCTCTAAGCAGATGATTTCTTTGGGAGGAAACTTAAGAATCTTCCAGGAACAGGTGTCTCTAGCAAGGGGCCTAAAAGGTAGAACAAGATAGGGGATATGATTTGTTTTTCAATGCAGGCAATTTAGTACTGGTTGATTTATTTAATTGTGTGAAGAAATCATGTATTTGCAAACAGATTGTTTTCTTTTTTTTTTTAAAGAGGGCTAAGATAACAGATCATCTGAATTTTAACATCATGTCTGACAGAGAGCAGATTTTTAGGACCAATTGCCTCCTGATGCTGAGAAAAAGACGTGCTGATTCACTCAGGATGGTGAGAGGAAGCTGCAGGCTCTTAGCAATTCTGTCCTTTCCAAGGCCATTGTGGCTTCCCTTCCCTTCCTCCTCCAGTTCCTGGAGCTGTGGCTACACAGAGAGAAACAGTGTGCCACTGTCTGAAAACGTGTTTCTTACTCAAAAAGAAGTTTTCACTAGGGTAGAAATTTGCAATTATGTCATTAAAAGTGTTCTGAACTTTAGACTTGAAATGAACTCCAGAAAGACCCTGCTCTTTTAGCTTTCTGCCTGTACATAATTTATAGTTTTGAATCTTACTACAAAATGCAAAAGGCATGCCGAAAAGGTTCAGGGCAGGCACACACAGATGCACAACTTCCTGCCACTGTCCCTCCATCAAATCCCGTTCTCCGTTGGTAGAAAGGACTCTGTCCTCTGGGTTAGAATATCTTAATATGGCACATAGGAAGACAAGTGGATAAGTCTGTGGAGACTAACTCAACTATCCTGCCTATGCCTTCATCCTCTCTGTTGTCAGTTGTAGTATTCTCCTCTTGTGCCCCTATTTTCTGGACTCTTCTCTTGCTGCCCTGCTCTGTTCTCCATCTCCTTGACTCCTAGCCCTTCACTTCCTGCACTATTTTCTCTTCTCTTACTCTCCTGGACCTGGGAATTTCACATAAGAGAAAACACAATATCAAGAACAGGTTGTTTGAAATCAAACTATTTTCTACTCCCTGGTTCTACCTTCTTCCAAACTGGTGCCTCTGGGCAAATCACTTTAACCTTGGAAGCAGTGTGTTGACCATCCGGAAATTAAGGCTAATAGTATGTCAACCTTATAGGTGGCATTATAGGTTAATTGCTGCACTGAGATTGAAGAATTCAGTCCTGTGTTTGCACATAGCAAATACTTGGCAAATACTACCCTTATTATCGCAGAGCTTATGATATTGCATGTAATGTTGTATTCTCAGGGAACAGGCTAAGTCTGAGTCCCTGCTTTGTTGTATAATAGCTAGACCACTTTCAAAGTCACCTTCTCTCTCTAAGGTCAGAGTACCTGTTAGTGGGGTGGTTGTAAGGATGGCATTTGAGTTCTGGGTTGCTAGGATGGGAAACCAGACATGATATCTATGAGGGACTCAGTACAGAGTCTAGTATGTGGGACACCTTCAATAAACAGATTCCTGCCGCTGGGATTCTCTTCTAAATGAATGGCAAGAACCAAAGATCAAAGAGATTGCTCTAATCCCTGAAAATTATTGCGTTCAATTATTTCAGAGTAAGAGTAATCTAATTTTTTTCTGTAAATCCAGACCTGGGCTGGATTCATGCATCTTTGGCTATGACTGCTGGCCCCACAATACTCCAGACCCTAGACTTGAGTCAACTTTCAAGATAAGGAGTATGTTTCCATTATGATCTGATTACCTCCATCTCTTTCCCTGCTGTATGGTGGTTAGGCTACTCTCAATCTCACTGCCTCCACCCCAAGCCCTTGTCCACATTGCAGGTAAGTTGGAAAGGTGGTAGCTGAGGACAAGTGTGCCTATATTGGATGGGCAGGGGCTATAGCTGGG
>JADRCD010144832.1:0-18508 GCA_019843815.1 Montemys delectorum
ACACACACACACACACACACACACACACACACATACACACACACACTGATTCTGAAATATATCATTTCTACTCTTTCTTTTTATCCCTAGTTTGAGAGATAGTCTTCTAATAAGTCTTAATAAATTTACATTTGAAGTTTATCTGAAGCAGAGATAAGAACATATTAACCCTACAACTTTAATGAGATTGATTCAGATTTTAAAACACAGAGTGACTGTACTGCCCAGTGTGAAGCCTGTAGTAACATAATCAAAATCCTAGATTTTCCTTAAAGAAAAAAAAACCACCAGGATGGTTTTGTAAAACTTGATGTCTTTATATTCTAGTAAGTTTTTGAACATTGCAAATATTTCTTATAATAACTGAGACTTAAAGTTCTACTATAGTGAGTAATGTATATATATAATACACACACATATATATATCTACATGTGTATATACATATATACATGTATGTGCATATACACACATATATATTCACTATAGTGAAAATAGTAAGGTCCTCTCTAGCTGTCCAGATTATACAGAGATGTTGGTGAGCTATAGTCCCTTTGGGAGGATATTCTGCAACTTTCAAAAAAACTGCTACATCAAACATTTGTTTCCTGTACTGATACCTGCTAACAGTGCTAACTGCTAAGATATTTTCACTGGTGCATAAATTACCTATACAGATGTAAGACAGGTAACAGACATATCATAATGTATGATATGGAGACAAATATAAGTGATACACAGATGATTATGAAAGATAAATTGATGGACAGATGAGAGAGGGGGAATAGATAGAGAGGGGAATACAATATGTAAATCCTAGATGGACAGGAAATACCATGGATTCCATACTTGAGTGAGACAATGTATTTCAATTTAAGGAGGGCTTAAGTAGGCAAATGGTCTAAGCAAATCTGTGGATAGGTCAGCAGATGGGGCAGCTCTGAGAAATTCTTAGATACTAAGCCAAGTAAGGAAGACTAGGAATGGAAGGCCAGAGTTTCATGCTTAAAGATTCCATGACTGCAATACCATGAAAATAGCCCAGGAGACACACTAAGATGAGTACTGTCAGTACACATGAGCCGTTGGCTTCAGCTCCCAAAGGGCTGAAAGAATGAACAGAGGATCTTAGCACCTGCAAAGACACCAATTTACCCAAATTAAAAGCAACGTTTATATTTTAATTAAATGTGATACAATTTCA
This sequence comes from Montemys delectorum, assembly GCA_019843815.1. NCBI lineage: Eukaryota > Metazoa > Chordata > Mammalia > Rodentia > Muridae > Montemys > Montemys delectorum. The sequence continues at coordinate 1,203 of JADRCD010144832.1, forward strand.
TTTCTGGAAATGTTTTGGTTTCTTGTGGGAATGTGTGCCCCCCTCTCCCCGCACCCTCTGGCCAGGTTATTCCTAGTTAGAAAGGACTAAAATCTAGTTTAAGCAGAAAATATCTTCTCATGGAATATTGATACTAAAATTATCAAGGATGAATCATTTCACTAAATGTCCAAATGTTCAAGGACACTGCCTTAAGGAGTCTTGGTGGCTGACAATTACCTCTAGTCTGCATTTCTCTCCTTCCTTCAGATGAAGCATTGTTGGGAGTGTTTATGGCCCAAACACGGCCAGTGGGGGAAGCACTTGATGTGCACACAATGAGTAAACTCCAAGTCTGAGCACTGGCTACTCCGAGTTGCCACTTCTCCTACAAATGAATAGTGCAGTGACCCATGGAGTGTGAAATCCTGCTTAAGGAGGCTGTGACATGGCTTGTTTGGTTTGATACATGGGGACTTCCTAACATGACACATGGAGGGATTAGTGCTCAGACATGGATGCCAAAGTGGAACTGAGCCAACTGAACTACAGTACAGTGTTACAACCCACAACGTAGAAGTTTAAAAGCATAATAATCTTTATTTTTCCCATTAGACTGTTTGGTATTTGTACAATCTACTCTTTATCAAAGCTACATAAATAATTCCATTACTTATTGTTATTATGAATTAAAATTATTTATTTAACTCATTTTATTATATTGAATTGTCCAATTATTTGTTGAGGCAATTTCAGAGTGTAAAAATCCCTAAGCATATTTATTTAGTTTTTTGAGACAGAAATAGTTCATTTTCATTTAATAATATTCAAATCATCTTAATTGTATTCACTGATACATGTAATGTTTTGAATCTTAATAATTAGAGTTATTTAACTTGCAGGGTAGCCGACTATGTGCTGGAAAATGAGGGCAGGCCTCCAATTAATGGAGGAGAAGAATGTTTGCATGTTTTAATAACTTTTAAGAGGAAACATAAGATTTAAGCTGTCCACTCAATTACAGATGCTAGAGACAGAAGGCATATTTCTTTGCTTAACTTGTCTTTAAACATGCACAGAATTATTCCATACAAAATGAGGTTTTATTTAACAATGTTAATTAAATGTTGTACTAGGAAAGACACATTGAAAAAAAGGCCTCTGTAAAGCAAGAAAGAAGATCTATAATGGGCTGTAGTTATACTTAGGTATGCAAACTACTGAAAGCATTGTATAGGCTAACTGAGCAAGGTCCTAGTGATCCACATATTACCTGTTTAGTCATGTAATGTGTTGTTAGTGCATGATTTGAGGGTCATAACATTGGTATTTGTAGAGGCTTTGTGAAGAGCCATATGGGATCCAACATGCATGTTTCAAACTCCCCTGAAAGTTTAAAACTAACACATATTTTAAGGGAAAGTCGGTCAAATCAAAATCATACAAAAATAAAGAATAAATGCTGCATTGATTTCCTAGGCCAACCATTCCTAACACTGTTGGTACTGCTAACCACAGTACCCCAAACTCACTACAGGACAAGAACCTACACATTTTAACTAACTTTTCAGAAAAAAAGATTTAGGCCACACCCCAGTTACAGCTGCTGGGATCCAACACACATTTGTTTGCTTAAGGAGTCTTTAAATGTGTACAGAATTATTCCACTTAAAATAAAGTACTAACGTCCTAAGGAGATTGCTATGAGCTGATTTCCTGTTTGTCCTACATCTCTTGATGCTAGAATGTACATCCCACAAAGCAGGCTACTGGGGTTTTTCTGTCGACTGCTGAATTAACAGCTCTCATACTGCACAGGGTATACAGTAAATGCTAAACTGTGGGTATTGACAGTTTGGTGGGTCTTCTGGATTAATGAGCTTTCAAGGTCATCCTGAGGTCTCATTGAGATCACAGTCCCCCTTAAACAGAGTATAACAGCGGAGTGGGGCTCTAATACCTGTCTATGGAGAGGTTTCTTCCCTAGCAATGAGATACAGATTTTTTAGATGTAATTCTTGCACACAACACACAAAAACTGGAGAAGAAAATTCAATAACAGTGAGTGTATCTTCATTTAAAATAATAAATATTTTTTAATAATTATATTTCTAGTGAAATCAGGCAAGGGAAACCTTTCTTTATTTCACATAGTAGGAAATGTGAGTCAGGCAAAGGACTGGCCATTATTCACAGGCCTAGACAATGACTGGCCACCCTGGCCTGCTGCCCGTTGCTGATCTACTTAGGGACCAATAGCACCACAAGGCTTATGACTGTGTGCTTTGATGTTGGATAGGAATCCATATGCTAACTGAAGCTTGTTTGAATACACGATACCTGTTAATTCATGGATTTTATTAGCTGTAAAGTGTTGAAAATCAACAAAGTTGAAACATTTTTTCAATGTCTTGTTTCTTATTACACATTAATTCACATTATTATAAAATATTATGACTGGTCCATTATATAGAGACTATTTATATCCACTTGTATATTTGTGGAAATATTGATACATTTACCAAATATTTTAACAGGGTTTTATGCTCATAAATTCATGTCTACTTAGTCTCTACACAAATCTTGTTACATTGAAAATAAACATTATGATTTTAAGCTTCATTTAAAGAACACATCATTGCCTCAATACATTATCTAATCCCAAACAGTGATCCCTAAGCATGTGTACATATAGAGCAACACTAAATGCACTCAGTAAGTTGTATCCATAGCATTTACTTCTATACCATCTAGAGCTACGTCTAGATCCATGTCTATCTAATCTCTCTGTGGTGTGTCTCTCTCTATCCCTCTTTCTGTGTCTGTCTGTCTGTCTGTCTCTCTCTCTCTCTCTGATGTGTGTGTGTGTGTGTGTGTGTGTGTGTGTGTGTATGTGTGTGTGTGTGAGAAAGAGAGAATGAGAGAGAGAGAGAGAGAGAGAGAGAGAGAGAGAGAGAGAGAGAGAGAGAGAGAGAGGAGAGAGAGAGAGAATATTAACTAAAAAAGAGGTCATGAATTTGAGAGGGAGTAAAAAGAACATTGAATGGAGTGAATGTAGCAGCTGGAAATGGAGAGGACAAAGCAGGAGTTTTATAGAGTACTGTTGCAGGAAATATTTAAAAAGATCATTCACAAACTCTCTTGTCCCGCTGGTACTGGACGGCCACATCACTATGTCCTGACAGGCTCCTGCTATTTTCTCCCAGCTAGCAAGATCATCTTGCTTACATGCAATGCCACACACACCTAACCATCAGTCATCTAGCGCCTAGTTACCCGGCTTACATGACTCTTAAGGCTTAATTATCCAATCATGTTTATATATCAGTAAGATCACAATTTACAAGATGCCAATACAATAATTTCAGAGCCAAATGATAAAGACAATATTTTAACACAATTATTCTAATGTTGTGAAAACCTTAACTACTTGTGGCTGTTTAAAAACACGAGAGGTCTGTACCATCCTGTTCCACTACTTCCATGTTGATTTTTGTTTCTCTGACCTCCAACCTCCTTACTCCTAAACTTCTAGCTCTGCCTCCCTATCCCTGTGCAGTCACATACCTGTCACTGCCCTAATGTGATTGGACAGAGAAAATGCTGTCGCAGAGTACTCACGTATGAAATTCTCAGTGAGTCAATCACTTCAGGCCTTGCTCATGTTCTACTCATTTGTTTGCTTTGTTCAATGTCACACTCTCACTGCTTCAGCTGCTTTCATCTGAAAGATTTTGCCCTTATTCTAGACAATACAATAATTTTTAATTACAAATTTTACAAATTTATTTGTAAATTATTTTTAACAAATGTATTTGTTAAATTACATGATCCAATGATGTCCTCGCTAATTTTAAAGTATACTTTCACATGTAAATGAAGGTACAGATAGCAGTTACTGTTTTCTGGGTTAACCACATTCAGAAGTTGTGATATTCTTATTTTATTTACTCACTAATTTAACAAAAGGATCTTTTAAGATGATGAGTTAATGAAATATTACATTTTCCTTTTCTTATTTTTCATTTTTAATGTACCTACTAATGACCTATCAGATTTTAAATGTAGGGATTTTCAGATTCAAAGAAAATGAAGACATTTGCTCTAAAATATGTCAAATTCCAGAAAAAATCTCCAGTTTTCAGGTCATAAGACACATTGGGCTTCTGGTGACTGGGACTCAAGTGCACATAGCTGCACACTAGCACAAGGATGGCTGACTTTTGAGGCCACTGTGACGGGGACTAACAAACTTTTAAATGTCTGTTTATGCCATCAGTGTGCTTAATAAATAAGAAATAAATTTCACATGCTTTTGTGTGAAAATTATAAAATAGACTTTAGTTCTGACACTAATTCTATACACTTCACACTGTAACATTAACTAAACTCAAAAGAAGAGTGTCCTTCAACAATGGCAGCTCAATCACTCAGTATGTCTGATACTGTTGTACTTTAGGTCAGCTAGGTTACTGGCTTAAAGCCATTCCCACAGAAATATTCCAGAATCCCACGGCTAGGAAGAAGATCTAATTTTGTGGTAACAATCATCAGCTACAGATTTTGGAGTGTTCAAATTAATTTCCATTGTATACGTTCTTCATTTTTTGGCATACAGATGCACATTCAAAATGTGTTGTGTACATAATCTCCAAGTATATTTACATATGTAACCTTCTAATTCCTAATTCTCTCTGTATGTCTATGTATGCATTTATATTCATACCATTTCCCTCAGACACAATGACCTCCCCATCTCTCTGTGTGCCTGTATATATGCCTATATTTGTGTGTATGTTGGTGTGTGTGTGTTTGTGTGTATGCACAGCATACATTTTCTTTCCATTAGTCAGGGATATGTATAATCTGCATGATATTATTTATTAACTTTAATGTTAGTCCACAAAGCAGATTTCTGTACTTATAAGTTGTATGAGCCTCATTCTTTCATTTAATAAAAATTGATTTATTACTTTGCTGTTCCTATCTGCACGGGAATGAGAGCACACAGCGATCACTCCATGTCATCGCTCTGCTGTATATTTTATTACAGTCCTTTAGTGTATCTTTTATCTAGCCAAAATGAAATCCACTCTGGAGCTGTGCCTCAGGGAACAAAAGCAATTGTGGCTTTGCTGAGGGGAGCAATTGTACCCATCAGCATATACAAAACCAGGGAGATGGAACTTGGCTTTTTTTTTTTTATTAATAACTGGGTCTCCAGTAGATACTGTTTAATGAAATTAATTTATATTGTTAATCAAAAATTGCATTATAACCCTGTAGGGCATCACTATTAATAACTCTGACATGCCAATTCTACCCTGTAGAAAGCAATGTTTAATATTTTTAGTCTTCTTTTCAAAATACAGCTACTTGCTTTATGTTATTAAGGCTTGCTACAACTTTAAAAGTAAGATAATGTGGTTGCCACAAGAAAAACTGAGTCTGGAAAAGTGATATGAACTTAATGCTGTAGACATGCTCCTCAAAGTTCCAAATGCTGTCACTAGGGTGTTAGCTTCCCATCTCTTCCAAATGGGATTTGCCAAGAGAGGTGTCTTCACCAGATGAGATGTGAATGTCTGCCCCCACAGAGGGGGCTGGAGCCATCACAAGGCAGTACTCTACAAGCCATGGCTGACATGTAGCCTAGTCCTGAAATGACTCACTCGCTCATGAATTGCCACTTTTATTGGAAGCTCAAGGCATTTGTTACCCATCCTCCAACTCTGCTTCATAAAGAAGTCAACACCAGCATGCAGTTGAATACAACACTTGGCCATGGAGGCACACATTTCACAGGGCACAGAAGTGGGATCTGACAGCCTATAGCATGCATGTTAGTGTCTCTCATGCCCAGCCTGCCTTGTTGGGGCTTGTTCCCTTCTGATCTCAGTCAGTTCCTCTCTACTGCCACCATTAAGAGAATACTGCAGTGGTTAACTCAGTTCTCTACAGACTAAGCATTGCTCAGAAGCCTGAGACCGAGAGTAGCTTCTTTTCTTGTTTTTTTTTAAAGTATTTTTATTATTTATTTATTTATTTATTTGCCTTTCCCTTGCCTCCTTTCCTCCCATTTCTTCCTCTTCACCTCTCATGGCAGGAGGGACCTGCCATGGATATCAACCAGACTTGGCATAAGTTGCAGTAACACTAGGTATGTTTTCTCCAATTGAGGCTAGACAAGGGAGTGCAGAAGGGGTTAGGGGTCACAAAAGCAGGCAGCAGCATCTGAGTCAGCCCTTTGCTCCTCATGTGAAGGAGTCCCATGTGAAGACCAAGCTACACACCTATTATATAGGTGGAGAGGGCATAGATCAGTTCCATACATGCTCTGGGTGGGTGGGTCAGTCTCTGTGAGTCTCTAAGAGCCCAGATTAGCTGATTCTGTAAGTTTTCTGTGGTGTCCTTCACCCCTCTAGTTCCTACAATTCTAACTCCCCCTTTTCCACAGAATTCCCTAAGCTCTACCTAATGTTGGACTGGGGGTTTCTAAATCTGTTTCTATCAGTTGCTAGGTGAAGCCTCTCTCTGATGACAGTTATATTAGGCTCCTATCTGCAAGGATAGCAGAGTATCATTAACAGTGTAAGGAGTGGGCTCCCTCTCATGGTATAGATTTCAAGTTATACCTTTGCATTTTCCTGATAGCTAAGTATGTTGAACATTTCTTTAAGTGCTTCTCAGAATGCCTTTGTTGAGACTCTCCCTTAGATTTGTAGCCCATTTTCTCCCATTCTATAGGCTGCAGTTTTGTCCTTTTGATGGTGCCCTTTGCCTTATAGAATTTTTCAGTTACATCAAATCAAATTTATTATTTGTTGATCTTAGTGCCTAAGCTATCGGCATTCTGTTCAGAAATTTGTCTCCTGTGACAATGAGGGCACAGTTACTCTCATACCTAAACCACAGAAAGACTCAACAAAGAAAGAATTTCAGGCCAATTTCCCTCACAAACATTTATGCAAAAATACCCAATAAGATACTTGCAAACTAAATCCAAAAACATGTCAAAAAGATCCACCATGATCAAGTAGGTTTCATCCAAGAGATGCAGAATGGTCAAAACACAAAAGTTTATCAGTGTAATTTAATGTATAAACAAACTGGAAGTAAAAAAAAAATCATCTTATTAGATACTGAAAAAGCTTTTGACAAACTCCAACACTGCTTTCTATGAAAGTCTTGGAGAAATCAGGGCTACAAGGCACATATCTAAACATAATAAAGGCAATATACAACAAGCTAATAGCCAACATCAAATTAAATGGAGAGCAGCATAAAGAAATTCCACTAAGATTCCACTAAACGACAAGGCTGTCCACTCTCTTGATATCTGTTCAATATATTACCCGAAGCTCTAGCTAAAGCAATAAAAATTCAGGGAGATAAAAATTGGAAAGGAAGAACTCAAAGTATTGATATTTGTAGATGATATGATAGAATATATAAGTGACCCCAAAAATTATATCAGAGAACTTCAACAGGTGATAAACACCTTCAACAAAGTGTATGGATAGAAAAATTTCTCAAAAACAAACAAACAAAAGCAACCCAATACCTCTCCTATATACAGACACTAAATGGCATGAGAAAGAAATTATGGAAACAACACCACCCACAATAGCCAAAACTAACATAAAAACATCATGGTATAACTCTAAACAAATGAGTGAAGGCCCTGAGTCGCCACAATCTCTTTTCTATTAAAATAAATATTAGCAAATTTAATTTGTCTAAAGGTTTTCTTTTAAGCAGTTTTACTGGAAGTATCTGCCCTTAATACCTTCCAATCTACCAAGAGACACAAGATTAAAAGCAGCAAGTCCTTCACATTTTCTTCCCTTGGTTGCTCGGATTCAGGTGGCTTTGTCTGACCTTTAACCAGCTCCTCCCTATGCCTTCTTCCCAGTACTGCATGGCCACCACTGAGGACAATCAGGAGGCTGCCTGTGTTTGTGAAGATACTCTCTTCCTCTCAATTCTCAGATCCACCAGTCTGGTCTTTGCACTCACTCACCCATCTCAGCTCAGATAAAGCACATGGCTCAAAGCCAAGATTTCTAAGAAGATTTCACGGTAAAGTCTAGGTATGGCTTCTGGTTCAATTGTTTCTTGGTCTAGAAACCAGAGTTTTTATTCAATCCCAGTCAATGTGCTGGCATTATTGGTAAAAATATTGAATTTAATCATTATTAGAAGCATCAAGTAATATATTTGTAAGAAGAGAATTTGAAAGACCTATTAATTTGACCTACATTGAGAAATTCCCAAGTATAATCCAGAGGCAATAAATACCTTGGCCCCTCTCCAGAGTAATTGGCACCCTAGTGTCGTGCAAACTTTTCTGAAAGTAAAACCAAGTTACAAACCTGAATTATGGTACAGTTGGAATGTTAACCACTGACCCAAGTTTAGAAAATGTGTCATAAAGATGCAATTCAGAAAAGAAAAGATTCCAGGGAAAGGAACTGCCTGAAGTCAAAGGCAGCAAGGCAGTGTCTAAAGGACTTCCATGCAGCCTTCTAGAAGTTGTAGAGAAGTTCAGACCAGAAAAAGTGCAGATATTCTAAACTTCTTGGTCTTGTTAACTCTGCAAGCCACTAAAGTCATTCAACAACAATGGGTCTCCCTCTCCATGTTTAAAACTGTAAATTCTTAGCCTGCAACTGCACAAAGAATTATTATAATTTTTATTACAAATATTATAAATGATTAACCACTTGTAGAGTGATGTACATGATTAGTACTCTCTATTCTAAATAAATTCATATGTGTTTTTGTTGTTATTAATCAATATATAATCATATATTAGTTTCTTATACTGTGTTTCCTTTAATTTCTCACACTACTTTTTTCTTTTTATAATGTATGTGTGAGAGTGTGACATGTGTGTGTAAGTGTACACATTTATGGGTGTGTGTGAGAGTGTGACATGTGTGTGTAAGTGTACACATTTATGGGTGTGTGTGAGAGTGTGACATGTGTGTAAGTGTACACATTTATGGGTGTGCACATGCATGAATGCAGTTATTTGTCAGGGCATATATTATGCAGTGGTGTGCATTTGGAGATCATAGGGGCAGAAGAGTTTCAGATAAATGCCTTGATATCTGATTATTTATGCAGGCTCTGGGGATTCGAATTCTGGTCCTCAAGTTTGCACATCAAGTGTTTTACCCACTGAGTCATCTCCTAGCTCTTCCTCATTTATTTGCTGCATCTATCTATCTATCTATCTATCTATCTATCTATCTATCTATCTATCTATCTATTCATTTTTATTTTTATTTTATTTTATTGGGTATTTTCTTTATTTACATTTCAAATGTTTTCCCCTTTCCACTTCTTCCCTTCGGAAACCCTCTATCCCATCCTCCCTCCACCTGCCTTTATGAGGGTGCTCCCACACCCACCTACCCCTTTCTGTCTTCCCACCCTGGCATTTCCCTGCACTGGGGCATCAAACACCCTCAGGCCCAAGGGCCTCTCCTCCCACAGATATACAATAAGGCCATCCTCTGCCACATATGTGGCCAGTGCCATGAGTCCCTCTATGTGTTTTCTTTGGTTGGTGGTCCAGTCCCTGGGAGCTCTGGGGGCAGAAGGGCCATGGTCTGTTAACACTGTTGCTCCCTCCATGGGGCTGCAACCCCCACCCCCAGCTTCTTCAGTCCCTTCTCTAACGCTCAGTCCAATGGTTGGCTGGGAGCATTTGCCTCTGTATTCATCAGGCTCTGGCAGAGCTTCTCTGGAGACAGCCATATCAGGCTTCCATCAGCAAGCACGTCCCAGCATCCACAATAGTGTCCAGGTTTGGTGGCTGTATATGGGATGGATCCCTAGGTGAGGCAGTCTCTGGATGGCCTTTCCTTCAGTCTCTGCTCCATACTTTGTCTCTATATTTCTTTTTGTGAGTATTTTGTTCACCCTTCTAAGAAGAACTGAGACATCTATCTTTTTAAAGAGTGTTAAGTTGGAAATTGCTGGCAACAGGTTAATCATTAACTGATTCAAGTTTTAAACAACATATAATTCTCAGTGGAATAACAGGTTTAGGACTCTGACCTGGACAGACATTGCAGTCCCTCTAGACAGCTTGCTGGGCTTTCAGACAATTAACTTTTGCTACATGGCTCTATGGGTATCGTCCTAAAGGGAAGAGGAAGTAGTCTGTTAACAGGGCACTTTGCAGAGGCTCTGTTGTATGTTAGCTAATATGTAATCAGGATCCCATGTAAATGGCTGCAGGTATTTCTCTCTTAAAGAATTTTCCAGGAGACTAGAAGTGGAAGAGTATAGAGAAACTTACCAGGGTCCTAAATATTTCATTTCCATTCTCCTTCACAGACACAACTAACATTAAAATAGCATTTAATGCTCCTTATCTTCATTGGCAGTAATAGCTTTGTGATTGACTCATCACCACAAACACTTTGGAACTCGAGAGAGATTTCTTTCTTCTCTGTCCTTTTTTCTTCCTTTCTTTTTTCTTTGTGTCTTTTTTGAGTTCTGAGGTAGGACAAGATGATAATTGTAACTAGAACAGGTAGATAATTTTAAGGCCAAACTGACAGCATATTCAAGACCATGTAGTTTAAGAGAGTAATGATTGTTCATTTTAACTGGAAAGAAGGCTATGTGCATTTAAAAGCCTTTTGAATATTTACTTTATCCCTCTTTGCTCAAATCTTCACATGATTCATATTGTTAATTCTAAATGTAATTCTCTCTTGGCCAGATTTTGAAAATAAATTAGACTTCACAAACACTATAAAGATTGAATCAATATATTAATATTGAGAAGGCATTTGAAAGATTTATTAACTTCACAAAGATAGCAAATATTATATCAGAAATATTAAACAAATTTAGGAGGAGTCATCAACTGTAGTTGTACATAGAAGTGGTAGTCCAGAGATCTGCCTCTGAGTAAATCTTGTTCATCATGGGATCAGAGCTTATAGATTAACAAAAAAGGAAATTAAAAATGTACTCAACAGATGGAAGAGGACAGCACAGCTTTTACAAAGTTGTTTCTTCACTCATTGGTTTTATTCCATTTAGCTCCTTGAACTCAGACATGAAAAGCTGCCCAGTTCATACTCAATGGAGGCTCCCACTCATTCCGTGAGTGTTGCACAGGCCCTGGAGCACAGAAACCATGCAAAACTCCAGTGAGCCTCTTTACAGGCTCAGTCTCAATACTTTACAGACATCAACTCTGGAATGAGCAAGCAAACAGCTGTTATCATGCCGAAGACATTTAAAATCAGGGAGACTTCAGAAAGGCTTTTGGTACTAACGTTTTTTTGCCACTTTGGGGTCAATCAAATATTTATATCCTTATGCAGAGCCAGCAGCCCCAAGATCAAGCAGATTACTGTCATTTTACAGAAGAGCAAACAAAACCAGATTGATGATGCTACTCTAATTGTTTGCTGAAGATGAGAGTATTATCCGTGGCAGAATGGAATTTAGGTCCAGGCATTTTCAGTTGAAAATTAATTGTAAAGTTTTTCAGCCATGTCTACCACTCTGTTCATTCAAAACTTAAATCCAAAGATATATTTGGTTTATCTAGCAAAGTTCTAAGCTTCTAGTAGGTTGAGGGACCTTATATGAGGATGTTTTGGAGCTTTGAACACTAGTCACTAACTTCCTGTTAGACTTTGAAAACATTCATACAGCATTAAACATCATTCTGGTGAGAGATGTTGGTTCTTTGACTTTCTTAAGAGAAGAAAAACCAGGTTCCCATGATGGGCAATGCTGACTGTTAAATGTTGTCATCCTTAGGAGATAGACAGAAGGCTTTAGTAGCCTTTCTTACTGTGATGATGATTCTGTGCAATGGAGTGAAGTGAACTACACAGGAGGCCGAGAACACCCATATTCTCTCCTTTCTGGTACTTCCTACTTCTCTATGGGGTCAAAAAGCCTAACTTCTCATTTATTCTCATCTGAAAAATGGAAAGAAGATCCTTACTCATTAGTCCTGATGGAGTTGGTAAAATAATGAAAACAAATTTCACTGGAGGCATGAATGGATCTAAAGAACAGAGTCTGAACTCCATGAGACTAGAAGTTCTCTGGGCCCCAGAAGAAGTTGAGGCAAGTAAATATAAAACTGTCTCATTCGATTGACGTGAACATCAAGAAACAAGGATGCTTTTACTATGATAAAACCATTCTTAGAAAATCCTAAGTCTGTTTTCCTTCTTTCTTTTTAAAATTAGTTTTATTTTTATTTTATCTTTTTTGTGTTTTGCCTCTTTACAGGGAAGTTTGCTATACATGCCCAATGTCCATAGAGTTCACAAGAGAGTAACAGATCTCCTGTAATTGGAGTTACAGGTCATTATAAGCTACTATGTAAGTGCTAGAAATTGAACCGGGGTCCTCTGGATGAGCTATCATGTCGTTTAATTGTAGAAGCATCTCTCCAATCCCTATATATAACTTTCATATCATACTTGTATATTTATCACTCCCAGGAATATACATTATGGATGTATTTATTAAAAAACATACTGTGAGGACAGATTGATGGATAAATGGATAGATAGATAGATAGATAGATAGATAGATAGATAGATAGATAAATGATGGATAGATGAATAGATCAATAGATAAATAATAGGTAGATAAATGGTAGATGATAAATATAGATAGATGACAGATAAATTGATAGATGTTTGGTCAGAGATAAATCATAGAAGGTAGTAGATGATAAACAGATGGCAAATAGAAGGTCTATATCCAGACACAGTACTTAGATGATTACTAGGGAGGTAGGTAAGTAGATAGATCAATAGTAGACTGCTACATAGTTGAGAGAAAAATAAGCAATAAAGAGGTCTTGTTTACCTCTCCTCTGTATGAATTTACTTAGATTGAACACCTTTATATAATTTATAATAATTCTCTTTTTCTCTTAAAATGATGTTCTTTAACATTCATTAAAATATTTTGAGCTGTTTGATGTCTTATGGTTCTCTTATGTGGTGGTTTAAATGAGAATGGCCCATGGAAGAACTCCTCATTTTAGTGTTTGATTCCAAGTTGGTGGGTGTTTGAGTAGGATTAGATAATGTGGCCTTTCTGAAAGTTGCATGTCACTGGAAACGGGATTTGAGCTTCCAAAAGTCCAGCACTGTTCCTATGTGCTTTCTCTGCTTCCTATCTGTGCATCAGATTCAGATGTGAGGAACGTTGAGTTCTCAGCAATTGGTCCATTGCTATAGTAGCCTGCCTGCTGCCATACTTCCTGCCATGATGGTGATGGACTCCCTCTGGAACCATCTGCCTAAATAATCTTTCTTATATATTGTGCATTACTCATGTTATTTTATTACAGCAGCAGAAAAGTAACTAACACACTTCATGACTTTGATCAGTGCCCATCCTGAGAAGACCAGGCCAACATCATGACAAGCTTCAAATTGGCAATTGAGGAGATGAAGCCTAAATCTCTGTTTCCAAGAACTGGGCAAGTCTAGGCAAGTCCAAGCCTCTGAAGCTGCCCTGATACCTGGCCTGAAGCAAGAACAATGGGTCAGCAGCAGTTTCCAGACTTCCTATGCAACAGTTTCCAGACTTCCCCAACAACAGTTTCCAACCCCCATCTCCTGGTAATGGTTCTGGAATGTCCCTAGAGATGGAGCAAGATAAAGGTTATCTACCCTTGAATTCCCCTAATGTGCTTTAAATCTGCCCTTCAAGCTTACTTGGTTGTCTATCTTCATTATGGGAGACCCCAGCATGCTGGACTTCTGCAGAATAAAACACTCTTTGTGTTTACATACTATTTGAGTCTGAGGTATTATTCTTCAGTGAATCATGGACCCTTATAAGCCTAACCTAGATTCAGGCATTCTAACTTCATAAAATGTAAAGGAAAACTTTTCTTGCATTTCCTGTTGTTTGCTACAGAAAACAAAAGAAAGCCATTGTGCATACAACCACCTCTAAACTCACCGCCTTCTCCTGCTGCTCTTACCTTAGTGGAAGCAAGATCCAATGCCCAATGGCTTCCTTGGCAGATTAGAATTTTCCTTTTATTATCTTATCCGGACTTAAATTCCAATTGTTTCTTCCCACTCATTCATCACTTTCTAATCTTCTAAGACAAATGAATGGATAATACACACACAAAGACGAGCCAGCATTCCTAAGGCCTATTGTTCTTGAGTCATTAATGTGTGGTTGCTAAAGTCTAGTAGCACAAAGTATTTCCTCTGAGGAAACAGAAATGAAGGCAGATGGAGCCTCTGAGAGAATTCCTTGGTGTTTTCAAGACAATATTTTCCCAATTTGTCCTAAGGGTCTCTAATCCCTTGGTGCCAAGTGCTTCTTTGTAAAGAGTTAGTCACAATACCAACATCCTCTGCCATTAACATAAGAATGACTAAATTTAAAACAATAACATTCTAATTTCAACAATATAAGAAGATTGTGAGATACTTCAGCCCTTGAGACTAGTGCTTAAGGTCAATCTACCACATAATTTTGACATGCCAAACCTGAGAAGAAATTAACTCTTTTCATGCCAGACAAATTATGCCACATTCTGTGTCCATGGAATGACAAGAGAATCCATAAGAACAGGAATACTTTGTTTTCCTTTCTTTAGATCCATCATGACCCAGTTGCTCCATAATAAGATTCCAGCCATTGAAACTAAGCTAATGTGTTACTTAGTTGTGTACTTAACTGAATCCCTTTTCATTTTACTCTCCTACTACCAGAAATTAAAGAAACATAAAGATTTTGTCTATAAGTGAGGAAGTTAACTGTAAACTCTACTTGCAGGAAGTGGTGTATCTGTGGGTGGTCTTGCAGAACACTAGAACATGGAAGAACCAATGACATCTTTCACAGGAACACCCAAAGCCCACATCAGTGTGGAAAACACATACTTTCCTCCTATGATGAAAAAGTTCATGAGAAGCAAGTCTATGTAAGTGAACACTTCTGAATTAATGGCGTGTGCATGAAGCACACTCTACTGTGGTTATCTACACCATTCTCATCTATTGACCTCTCAGGAGCATGTGACACCTATGCTGAGGTCATTTTGGTCACTGAGTACTGCAATCCTAGGATCATCTCTCCTTTCACAGAACCTCCCTTGGGTATCTTCTTATGGCCAGTGTTCCCCTTTATCACCCAGGCAACATGCCCTTCATCTTCCCCACAGAAATATGGAGATGCCCCCTCTCTTGGATTCTACTGAAGTACTTAGGGGTCTATTAACCACATATAGGACTATCTGATAGTAACCATATTTAGTGAGCAGCACTACTAAACAGTAATCCTCTCTTCAGGTTGCTTTCAGGAAGACCTCACTGATGTGTAAGTTACAAGAGCAGCACAGCACACACAGAAAGCCATAAAGGCTCTGTGAGCTGGGAGCTCAGAAGCCTTATGCCATGTTAACTCAAGCCAAATCTTAAAAAAGTAGGACAGAGACTCCTCCTCTAGAGACCAAGAGAAGCACTCATGGGAATGCAGGGCAGACCCATGCTGCAGGCGACAGGCAAAACCCTGGGAAGTCTGCTGGCTGCTAATAGTTGTTGCAGGCACCTCAAGGCCTCTTCAATAGCTAAATAAATACCCTTTGAGCACCATTTTTCATTTTTTCAGACAAGCTTTTAAAGAAACTATGTCCAGGAATCTTTAGTAGGTCAAAAGTTTCAAGGGTGAATTTATGACACCTTGAAAGAATACATAGAACACTGTGAGAATGCTACTGTATCTTTAAACCTCAGTGAGTTTCCTAGTTTGTATGGTTATGCTGATATTTCTGTCTTGGTCACTCAAACCTCAGTCTACAAGCATTCCCAGAACCAAGCTGACTGCACTCTATTCTAGTGTTTGCTCAGAGCAGGTTGTATGACAGACAAAGTGCAAAGGTCAAGTTGATGGACAAAAATTCACAGCATTGGCATCTCCATTAAAGCAGGATGACGGATAGCTTAATCCAGAAGAATTTCTCTAGATGCAGCAAATTTGACAAAGCTCACCAACTTTGTATAATTTCAGAAAATTACTAAATATAACTTAGATATCAGTGTTCATTCTCTTTTAAAAGTTTTACACTTGTTATTCATTTTTTTGTGTGTATGTGTATGTATGTGTGTGCATATGTGTTTGTGTGTGTGTATGTGTGTGTGTGTGTGTGTAGACTTGTGCATGCCATAGCAGAATGCACATGTGAAAGGAAGATCACAGTTTGTAGGAATCAGTTTTCTTTCCTTCCATGAGTGGGTACTGGGACAGAGCTGGGCTCATCAGACATGGCAGTGAGATTTCTCCTTATTTCAGGTCTTCATGCTGTCTTTCAGAAGCCACATAACTCCATTCCACACTCACTCTCCACTTTTGTGAACTATTAAGTAGTTCCCACACCACACTGCTAGTGGTTTGTCTAACTGGGAACCTTTCCTCAGGAATTTACACCTTACACTTAATCCACCTAAGTCAAATATGATTGGTGTCAGCTGGCTTTGTATATGCACCTCTTGCTTCCTAGGTAGTTTGGTCATGTAAATTACCAAGTTCTCCCTGGGGTGGTTTTATCTTCTGCCTTCCAAGCATAAAAGCTTTCCACTGAATTTAATGCCAGAAGCTTTGAAAACATCATCATCATCATCATTATCATTATCATCACAGAAACTTGTTTATAGAGAATGAAACTATTAAAAACTAAAACCACTGAACTTTACTTATACTTTTTGGCTAAAAATTCTATTAATTTCAAGTTAAATTTCCTTATTTGGTCTAAAATGTAGCTTTTTTCCTTGGGGTAAAATCTTTTATAATTATCAACAAGAAGTGATACCAAAGCAATCAAGGGAGTTTCTGTTTGAGAAAGTTGTTTAGAATCTACATTGTCAACCTTTTCAGTGTTCCTCAAATCCTCACCAGCATCCCTTTGTCAGTGTCTATCAGTCCTTCACCAGCACCCCTCCTCAGTCTCCCTCAAACCCTCACCAGCACCCCTCCTCATTGTCCCTCAGACCTTCACCAGTACCTCTCATCATTGTCCCTCAGACCTTCACCAATACCTCTCATCATTGTCCCTCATACCTTCACCAGCACCCCTCCTCAGTCTCCCTCAGACCTTCACCAGCATCCTTCCTCATTGTCCCTCATACCTTCACCAGCACCCCTCCTCAGTGTTCGTCAGACCTTCACCAGCACCCCCTCCTCAGTGTCACTCAGACCCTCACCAGCACCCCTCTTCAGTGTCCCTCAGATCCTCACCATCACCCCCTCCTCAGTCTCCCTCAGACCCTCACCAGCATCCTTCCTCAGTC
>JADRCD010144832.1:18518-43365 GCA_019843815.1 Montemys delectorum
CCCCTCCTCAGTCTCCCTCAGACCCTCACCAGCATCCTTCCTCAGTCTCCCTCATACCTTCACCAGCACCCCTCCTCAGTGTCCCTCAGACCTTCACCAGCACCCCCTCCTCTGTGTCACTCAGATCCTCACCAGCACCCCTTCTCAGTCTCCCTCAGACTCTCACCTGCATCTTGATGTTCCAAGAGTTGTATGTCTGAGCATCTCTTTAGCAGTGACTCTTGTACATATACCACTAGTGCCACTGTTGCCTATACCTGAAGAACTTGTCCTGTCCACCCTGTTCTCAATCCTTCAGTCCCTTTGGTACTGTAATGTCATTCTTCTAATGGTTCCTCAGCATCTTTGGGATCTTGACGTCATTGTTCATTCAGCTTTGTATTATTTATTATCTCTAAGGATGACTTCCAAGAAGTGTCAAACTTCCTGCTCTATACCAACTATCTCTCTTGCAATTTTTTCTCCACAAACATTGCCTATGACTGTTTTATTTCATCTCTGATACTGTGATAAAATATCTTTCAGAAAGTAACTTAGGAGAGACAGGGAGTCTTTCCTACTATAATTAAAGGTTACAATCGATCATAATGGTTGGGGCGGAGGTGGGTGTCATAGTGGCATGATCTTGAAGCATTCAGTCAGTTAAGAGCAGAGAGAAATAAAGGAACAAAAGGATAGTACTTTGATGGTGTCTACTCTTGTAGAGTTCAGGGTATACGGCTCTGCCTACCTTCAGTCTGGGTCTTCTCACACAGGCAAAGGCAATAAAGACAATGCCCAAAGATAGGTGAATAGGCCTGCTAACCTGACTCAGACCATCTTTCTTTGAGACTCTCTTCCAGGCAATCCTTGGCTGTGTAAAATTGACAAACTAACCATCATGAAGACCTATTAGGAAAAAGTAGTCTACTGCTTGTTCCCATCCTGCAGTCATGTGATTTGCTTCCATTGCAGAGTCAATCCCTCCTTTGTCTCCCACTCTAAGAATCACACCTGATTTTAAGATCCTTAAAAAGAAATATTTATATTTATGTTGTTCTTTTTTTGTTGTTTTTGTCATTTCTCTGTGTAGCTCTGGCTGTCTTGGAACTCACTCTGTAGATCAGGCTGGCCTCGAACTCAGAAACCTGCCTGCCTCTGTCTCCCAAATTCTGGGATTAAAGGCGTGAGCCACCACTGCTCGGCTTTTTATGTTGTTCTTAAACACCTATAATAATGCCCTGGACAGGAATGCCTCCAAAAAATGTGCTTTAGTGACAGAGAGCTCCTGCCCAGATTCAGTTAGCTTCTTTGCCAGAGAAAAGTCCCCAATTGATCTTCCCTGCTTTTCCCACAAGGCACAGGTGCAGTTGTAAAAATCATGGGCCAGTATATTGCTGGTCAGCCCCTAGATCCCAGGGCAACAGACTCACAATCATACTGTGTGGCCTCATGGGGGATCTTTTTCTTAAAGTTGCAGTCAGGTAAATACTGGAGGATTTCTTTTTCTATTCATACCATGTTGTATTTGTAGCTCAAACATTCATTAAAGATGCATCTGAAATGTTAATGATAATTACACCCAAAAAGGTAATAAAGAGAAGCCCAAGGCTCACATAAATGCCAACATTTAATAATTATGCATACTTTTAGCTTTCCTCTTACATTTATCTTAATTTCTAATAATTAGTTTAGTAAATCTGAATTTTCAACATATGTGAATTTAATTTTAAGATTTGTTTTTCGGTTTGCTTATTAGGCCTAGGAACAATATATATGTCTCATACATGTGAAGATGCAATTATCTTTACATAGAACAGATGCCTATTGAGAGGGTTTAGTAACGTGACTTTTAACACAGTGACAGGAAGGAGGTGGCTAAATGATTATCATCAACCAGGAGTGATTCAACTAAAAAGAAACCAAGTATTAATTGAAAGGTGCCTCTTCCTCAAGTGAAGCAAACCCATAAAGACTGTGGGAAGAAAGGAGAGCTCAGCCTTCTTGACAGGAACAGCTGACACCCCTGCAGTAGGCAGGCTTTCTGGAACCCAAGGGCAGGTCTTCCCAGCGGCCCATCCTTAGCTCCAGCAAAAACTGTGCCCAAAGCAAGATGGAGTATCCAGTCAGAGTTGAAGCCCAGGCTCAGGACAGCTGTGCGGAAAGCCCTGCCTAAGGCATCGAGGCAAGAACAGGCCTCAGAACCCACTGCCTCTTTCCTGTCCATTTTTGACAGTGTCTCCTGCTGTGGGTAAAACTTCCCTAAACCAGAAAACATTGTATGCCAGAGTCCACTACTGGGGAGACATATGAGAGCAAAAGAAGAGCATCAGGTGGGTCTGAGAAGGTTGGTGCACAATAGCTTTTCTTTAATTTTAGAATAGTAATTTGAGTTCAGAAATATGGAATTATTTCCAATTACTCTAGCTCAAAACCTTAACATTAGTATAAATTTATGACATCCTTTTTCACATAGAATTTCCCCAGGAGAAAAGAAAGTAATTAATTTTACTAATATTTTAGTTTAACTTTATTGTCTACACTCATAAATGGGATTCCCTAGAAATCAATGAGGATTGTATCAGTCGTGTCCTAACTCACAGACAAAGAGGAAAGGACTTGCTGTATTCTGAGAATGGGAAACTGCTAGAAATGTCTTAATGCTCCTGACATTTCCACAGCAAACCTGAGTACTGGCTCTATGTTTTCCACCTCATAGAGACAGGTGCTTACAGAGAGGAGGGAAGCATGCTTCCTTGAAAAGTTATGCCTTTATCCAGGCATCCAAATATAAAGGCCTAGCATGGATGCTTAATAAATTTAAAGCATACTGGTACTTGCTAAAGTGAGTATCTCAGTTGTTTCTATTGTAAAGTATCTTGTAAGCACTTCAATGGCTTACAGTTCCAGTGGGATCAGAGTGGGACGGACATGACCTTGTGGAAGCTTCTTGGCTTGAGCAGGGAGTAGAGTAATCATAGAATGGACTGCAAATGGGTCCTGGTGATAAAATGATAAGTGATAGGGTGGTAAGAAGCCTTCTTCTAGTGAGGCTCCTGGTCCTAACATTCTACAGCTTTCTCTATCCGCACCAGCAGCTTGGGACTGAGTGTTGACACAAGAGGGCAAGGGGGCTGCTGTGGTCATGTTGAAGACCCTAAGCAGAGGAAACAACGACAGCTGTACACATGTGGCAAGTGGCCCAGAATTTGTCTTCAGCATTACATCCCTTTTTTTTTTTTTTTTTTTAAGCATTCCATTGGCTCAAAGGAAACCTACAATAATGAGTAGAACTGAGAGAGATCCTAATTGTTCATCCTTGGCTCCTTTCCAATATAAATCTCTTCTTGTTTTTAGTTCTGGGGCCCTTGGCTGTGACCTTTCAAACTAATTCTCTTTCATGCAAAGGATTTTTTTTTCTCTTCAAAACAGCATTGCTAGGACATGTTGCCAAATGCTGGTATCTCCCTTATTATTTTTTTACTTCAACATGCAATCACCAGCCTGTATTTTGTGAATAGCTGAGGATTAGCAGGGGATAAGGATGCAGGGCCCTGAGTGAAAATAAGCAACCCAAGTAAGAAATGCAAGGCTAATCCCTTGAATTTAAATTTTTCTTGTTATGTCAGCATTCCTGGTACTAATGCTTTAAAGATAGAATCACTACATTAAGTTAGTTTAAGCAATGGGCTGGCGTAATGCCAGCTATGGAGAAAAAAAAATATGTACCTTTACTCAACCAACAAATGGTGCTGAATCTTAGTATTCCCAGGGCATGTTCTGCATGTCTGTGAGTTAAAAAGGCCCAGAACCCTTGTTCTCACCCAACAGTTCAGTCAAACGACAGAGTAGAGCATTCTTGAGTCATGTGCTGATATAAAGCCTGAAATGCTAACAATATAGACACAGGAACCACAGGTCTTGGACTTTTCATGATCAGAGAGTACCCGGGACTCACTGGGTGGGAGAGCTGGCAGCCAGGTTCTAGCTTTCCTGAGTCTTCCCACTGCTCTGTTCACATCACTAATTAGAAGACAGTGATGGGCTAAGAAGGGAAGTGATTGGGGCTGACAGACCCTGGGACTGGGGTCACCCTGACTCTATGAAGTAGACTCTGCCAATTGAGATTTGTACACATCTTTCTTTTAAATGTGCACATGATAAATCTTTATTCATCACACACCTCATGGATAAGCTATATAACTGGCAGACTGAATTTTTCCCCTCTCATATATTTTCTTTTGGCCTGCAAATAGAGTTCATAGGAGGTCTGTTGTTTAAGATTTAACTAAAGAAAATAGCAAAACTCTAATTGCCTCCAGTAATAACTTAATTATACACATGACTTGAGAAGGAAAGAAAAATAATATTTCAGGGGTGAAATCACATTACACTGGATCCTAGGAGTAGGTAATTTATTCCACTGACTTTGGTTTTATTTGCAGAGTTTCTTGAAATGAGAGCAGGTAAAGTTTGGTAATGTTTTATTTATGCAGACACTTTCATAGCAGCATTGCACTTTGCATTCGGATTTGGCAAGTATAACATGGTTATTTTTCCTCTTTTAGGAAAAAAATTAAGATATTATGAGTGACAAAAATAACCATTGTAAAATAAAAACACAAAATATAACCAATATTATCAGACAGACAGACAGACATACCCATACCCACACATATACAGCTAGGCACACACATACAGGCACACACACACACACACACACACACACACACACACACACACACACACGAGAAGCCATGATCTAAGCTGTAGATGCTTTCCCAGCCAGGAATCTCAGGAATTGTAATAAATATCCATTTGCCATTAAAGAGCTTTTACTGGCAAAAAAAAAAATCATTCTTAAATGCTTAATTACCTTAAAATATATTAAAATTTTCATTTGAAAGTTATTTTAATGTCTATTAGTGTTTCTCTGCATGTATGTCTGTGCACCCTGTCCATGCACTCTCTGGGAAGGGCAGAAGAAGTTGGGCAGCCCCTGGTTTAACTTCAGTTAAAGGTAGTTTTGAGCCTGCATGTAGGTGCTAGGAACTGAGCAACAAGTGCTCTTAACTGCTGAGTCCTCTCTCAAACCTATTTAATTGTTTTAAAACATATTCAAATTCCATTTTGAACAACACTGCTTTCCTTGATCTTAAAGGTTTCATAATGATCCTCTGCACACCCTCTCCTAGATATCCTCACTTTATTCTAGTTGTATAACTGAAAACTGAAGGGAGAAGACGGCACTGGGAGAACTTCTAATCGGTCCTAGCACAAGGTAGACGGCCCGCTGGGTCTGCCCCTGTCTCTTCACCATCTATTATTATCAAGTTCACAAGGGTGTCAAGGTGCAGAAATGTGAAGACCCTTACTAGGACAATTCTTAGTCATTCTTTTCAGATATTTCGCATTTCCTTCCCTCCGTTCCATAAAGCACACCTTGGTTGGGAAATGCACTGTGTGTTGTCTATCTACACAAGTTGGACTGCGCCATTCCAACATCTCTTGTTGTCAAATTATATAATGTCAGAATATAGAGAAACTCATTTTAAAAGAATTATTTGTCTGACTGTAATTTTAGCAGTTTTAAATACTAAAAAATCATATAGTCTTTAGTATTAACTCAAAGTCAATAATAATATATACAAAATTAAATTTCTACTGCATATTTTCTACTCTAAGATATAGAGTGTCCTCAACTTTTGTCAGAGTTAGCTGATATTTTGATTCTGATTATATTGCCCTCTTCACATAAGTACATAGTACAAAATGGAAGCATATACTTGTAGCATTTCTGAAGTTCTCTCCAAATTGCAAGATAATATTCATCTAGCAAATGACTGTTTATGAGGCATAAGTGGGCAACAATAAAAGAGCTTTTAAAATAAAATATTCTAACACAGCTCAGTCCAAAGATACACTCAGTTAACACTTATATTCTGAAGCACAAGGGTGGGAAATCTCACACTCAGTAGTACTGGTCTGAACAGTGAGTGGGCAGCTCCTGGGGTAAACAGTGCTGGGTTGTGTGTACATAACAGAGGCTGCAATGAAGCCACATGATACAGCAGAGGTAGGCGCTGTCAAATACCTTGGGTTCATTATGTGATTTGTTCTAGAACTAATTTTTGGTCACTGCACATTCAGAAACATTTTGCAAAGTTTCCTCAACCCCACATCCATTTACCTGACTCCAGATGGGAAGTAGCACTCTGGTCAGGGAGCTAGGCTTACAAGAACTAACACCAACACAAGCATTCTCTTTGTGTACAGTGATCAGTACATTATGGATTTTTAACAAAGCTTTTGTAATATCAGAGCTTTTGTTGGTATTTAAATTTTCATAAACTAATTTTTGAATGGGAATACATGTTAACTGCATTTACAGAGGAAAATTTTTATAAAAGAAAAATGTCAGCTATTGATATAAATACTCCCTTTCAATCTCACTTATAGAAAACGAATGCCTAATATAATCCTACTTTCAAATCACTTACATAAAGTAAGTGATATGTAGAAGAAAAGAAAAAATTATGTTGTGGATGAAACCAATGTTTAAATAATGATTTTGCTAAAAATGGTTTCCTTAACATTTTTGTGGGTTGTTCTAATTAAACCAATAACCTATGGTAGGTGTATTTAAATGGAGAAGAAAGTTTCTTAGAAGCTGGTCTGGGCATCCTGCCTTAAAAGCTTAGCTATTTTCACAGGGTGGGTTGTGTAAAGGGAAAGCCATAAATGCTAACCAAAATGCTTTAGATTTTAGTAGTTATCCAACGTGTCATTGCCTAAAAATGCATGCTCTCCATAACTGCAGACTATGAGTCCAAGTTTAACTGTGAGGGCTCTGAGAAGGTACCTCTGCTGAGTTCACAAATGTTCGTAGAGACCATTTTTACCTCAGGATTTATAAGTTAGGCATTATTGTTCTGAACAGTTTTGGTATCAGACACAACTGCAATGATACAGCCCCCAAGTATTTCAAGGTATTAGATATGTCAAAGGACTCAAAGTACCTGGGGAGGAGGGAATCATATTAAAAGTTCGTTATTTTATCATTTAATCAAACTTTTAAGATGATGCTGTAAGTGATTTATAGGCAGAGAGCATGGGCAGTCACAGACTCCCACCCACAGTTACTGACCCAGAGAAAATTATGTACAAATACCAAGGTGCATGGCAGACCTGTCCCAGTGTTCACTTGTAGCTAATCCACCAAGTCACCTTTGTCATGAGTCTAAGAGCCTATTATGTAACGACTTGATCTTTCTGGTATACCATGAAGTTACACTGCTTAAAGGTATACGATTTGTGAGTAAGAAAATAGCATTCACAAAGTTATGAAATAACTGATTTTTTAAAAACTGCATTGCACTTTGTTTTTCTACACAAGTTAAAACCTGAGTGTGCTGTCACTTTTGTGTGTACAGTTAAACTTCAGTATTTACAAAAACCATCATTACTATTAATTTAAGAAGGTTTGTTTTCAAACAATATGGGTTTTTAGCCATGTCTACACATAATAATGCTTTTTTTGATGATTAATGGTAAGCATAATTTTAAGACACCTGCATTTGGTACATGAACGAACCACTGAGAAAAGTGAGCAGGCATAAATCATCTGGGGAATATTAGGTTCTAAGACTTATTTCTATATTAAGACAGTAACCAAGTGATACCTTTGTGTTAGTAAAATAGCATCTTATTGAATATGTTTATTTTTAAATTTATAGTTTCCTTTAGTGAACAACCCAGAGGATAGAGCTTTACTTCCTGTATCACTGACTATTGAGATTGTCCCGACTTCATGATGGGTCTGGAAGAGTGTCTAAGATGCCTCTTTCTCTCTGAGTAACAGAATCAGGGCACCAAGGAAGTGTTTAACCTTATGGACCATGAAATGAATAACTGATCTCGATTTCCTCCCTGTATTGACTGCTAAAAATCTCAGGGGTGAATATTTTACGAAGCTCTGAAAAAATACATAAATCACACAGATATTTTATGATGTAGGCTCACCTTTTACTATACCTCAGTCTCACTTTCTTTGTCTTGGCTCCTATTTCTTCTGTCTGTTTTAGAAGAATGAATACTTCTTTATAAGCCACCTAAAATCCCTTCCATAATAAAAGTGTTAATAATACATGGTGTTTAAGTTTTCTGTCTTTCCACTTCACAAAGGCATTTACAAATTACCAAGCAAAGGCCTCACAATTGCTGTACTTTTTAGATCCCTGTGTAGAAATCTCTGAAAAGAAACAGAGTCTGATGGTTTCTAATAAGGTAGACCATTGCACCTGATCCTTGGAAGAAAAAGGAGGACGCAGATTGAACTGCAGAGACCAGGAAATATAGCTGCGATGTGCACAGCAGCCAGCTGCTTCAGAAGGAGCTCCTAGCTGATACTGCCAGGATAGTTATTTCATAGTATGCTACAAGCAAAATGTATTGTACCCACTGCCTTAAACCAGGCACTGAATCCTGAGCTTTCTAAGCAGCCTCAGATGACTCTGAATTGAAAGCTATCCTCAAAAGTGCTCACTCCTGAGTGCTGTCTGCCTTCCGAGAAACCAGAGAAGCCATTACTAGTGCCTTATGTCATCGTGACTTAAAGTTATGTGCTTCCAAGAAGACATCTAGAGCAAATCTCCCTGAAAGAAATGATTGCTAATCTTATAGGGCAGTTTGGCTGCATTGGCAAACACCTAGGTATCTAGTGGAACACATCTCTTGGTGAAATTGTGAGGACATTTTTAGAGATGATGAGATCATGAGGGCTCTGATATAATGCATAGTTCAATTCACTGATGATTTATAGTATTATGGCGTTCTTAGAAGACAGTGAGATTTAGGAGATGGGACTTGATAAATATGAGTCACTGGGTGTGTCCTGGTAGGTAGGATACATAATTACATGGATCCCATTTTTATTCCTTTCCTCTATTTCTTAAATTCCATGATAGGAAACGCTTTGCTCTACCTAAGCATGCGTACAGTTACAGGCTGATCAACTATTGAAACTAAAAACTCAGGTAAACTCCTACTCATCTCTTTTGTCACAGAGATGAGTAACTAATGTGGAAAATTGGTTCCAATTGTTGGATCACTGCTGTATTTCAAAAGCTGTATAGACTGATTTTTAAAAGGGATTTAGAAGAATTTGAAGAATAGGCTAAATAGAGATAATCAGCAATTCTGGGTGACTCTGGACCCAGTACTACTCTAGTAGTGCTATGGGTAGTGAAGATTTGTGCTGATGGGGATAGAGAACTACCCCAGTGGCCAGGAGACACCCTGCAGCAGCAAAGGACCTGGACATGGTTCCCAGAACACATGGGGCAGCTCACAACCACCTGTAACTCCAGTATAATGGAATCTAATGCTTTGACTTCTATGGACACTCTCACTCACAGTTTAAAACATTTAAAAAGTAAATTTGTTTTGATGGACAGTAGTGAAAACTTTAGGAATTAGACAAAAAGTTTATATTACAATGGGGAATACAAATTGTCTATTTTTTCCATGTCCTTAGATTTTTAAATGAGATTGAATTTAAGTATAGAACTCCAGAACATATACATTTAAATATAATTTAGGACTTGGCGAAGTTACTGCTCTCTCCTTTTAGCTATGTTGACAATTAGGTTCAAAAATCAGATACAAAGTAAAGGACATACATTGTACTCAGAAAATAAAATGGGTGGTTAGAATCTGTGGTCAAAGCATTCGTGGCTGACAGAGAGATCAGTTCCACCAAGATGAACTGGTGTCCTTTTCTTTGACGTACAACAAGGATGATTCAGGACCAGACTAGACCCCATCTATACAGGCTGCAGGGTGCAAAGTTGTCAGTTCATCTCTTAATCCTTGCCTTGAGTATACAGCTTGTCTGGAGTGTCTTCCTGAGGCTACCTTTCAATGAATGTTCTAGGTTCAACACTTAGGTACTCAGAAACTGATATAGTCTTAAAACAATTGGGACTAGGGTGATACTCAGATTGGCAACCCTTTTGACTTCAATGGGTTTGCAATTGTGAAATATGCCAAATCTGTAGGGGTCATGGAGGCTTTGACACAGATTTCAAAGCAAGACCTGGGAGCCTAATCTATGTACAACAGTGCTTGTGCCCATTTAGATGGCCTTTAATATAGATATGCATATAAAAGCAAGATGAATCATAAATGGCTATGGTGAATTCAGGAAGTCAAAGATACTGAAAATGGAATGCCTTCCAAAGATGACCATAGGAAATAAGCGCATAGTTAGAAGAGCAACCACATATTCTCCAACTCAATGACTCTGAGCAAGAACTGTCTGTGACCACTGGTGTTCAAATTATGACACCATATGTACATCAGATAAGACATAAAATTAAAAAGCCTAGTGTTTGCTCTGTTGGGTCCTAATGTAACTTTGAACTAATCCTTCTTCGCTGTTCTCCTGCTTATCCCATATGAAATGGAAATATTCACTCTGTGAAAAGCATACAACTGCATAGTATTTTATAGAGATCCTAAGAATTTTCCTTAAGTATCACAAAAGATTTTGGATTCTGTCTTAATTTGGGCTATTATTGTTATGTTGAAATACCATGACCAAAAGGAAGCTGGGGAGAAAAAGGTTTATTTTGCTTATAGTTCCATATCACAATTCACCATTGGAAAAAAAATGAGGGCAGGAACCTAGAGGCAGGAGCTGACGCAGAAGCCACAAGGGAATTCTGCTTCCTGGCTTGCTCTTCGTGGCCTGCTCAGCCTGCTCTCTTACAGCACCCCTGACCACCAGCCCAGAGGTGTCTCGAGCACAGTGGTCTGGGCCCTCGCCCACTAATCATTAATTAAAAAAGTGTCCTACAGTGTTACTTACAGACTAATCTTCTGGAATGTTCTCAATTGAGCTTCATTTTTCTCTACTATAGCCTATATCAAGTTGGCTTAAAACACACATAAAAAATACATGGCACCACAGACTCCAAATTTTGAACAATTAGAAAAATGTTGGCTATCTCCTTTCCCAGTTTCCCCTCTGGAAAAAAAAGAAAAGAAAAAGAAAAAAGATAAGAAAATAAAAAAAAAAAAAAAACACGAAAAAAGATAAGAAAATAAAAAAAAAAAAAAACTAAAAACAAAAACAAAAAAACCCTGTTCCCTTCCCTCCCCCTGCTCACTAACCCACCCTCTCCTGCTTCCTGGCCCTGGCATTCCCCTACACTGGGACGTAGACCCTTCACAGGGCCAAGGGCCTCTCCTCCCATAAATGACCGAGTAGGCCATCCCCTGCTACATATGCTTCTGGAGCCATTAGTCCTACCATGTTTACTCTTTGTTTGGTGGTTTAGTCCCTGGGAGCTCTGAGGGTACTAGTTGTGACCTGTAACTAAAGAAAATAATAATAAAAAAAGGAAAAAGAAAAAGAAATAATACCTCCAAGGTACATCCCCATTGTTGCTTTTTAAGGAGGGGGAAAATAGCAGCTCTCATCTAAGACCTTACACCATCACCTGTGAGGATGTTTCAATAGATAGACAAGCCGTTATCTATCTATATGGGGCTGTACATACTGGAGTGCTCGTATGCAAAGCATATCTCTTGCTTACATTAAAAAGTGTGTATAGTGAAAATAGTATAAGCAGTGGGAGGTGGCATGCAGCAAATGGTTAGTTATCTGTATTACTCTTTTAATTTTCTCTTGAAATATCATATGTAATTTATTTATAATAATAAGCAAAATACTTAGCAATACCCAGAAAAAAAAAGAAAAATGTTGGAACTGTTAAGACTTTGATCCTTAAAGTTGTATTGTGTGGTCTTTGACTCACAGGCAGATGTGAGTCAGGATAGGGGTGCAAAGGGTGTGATGTTATGATTTGAAAGTGATGTGTTTGAGTTTCAAGTTGACAGAATGGACTTATGATAGTTCATTTCATTATTTACTTAATTAGATTGACCATGCCCAGAGTAGTACACACATTGGAGTGGATGCACCTCTGAGGCTGCTTTCTGGGAAGATGATCTCGGAAGGGCACTGACCTAATAAGTTGCTTGATAAAAACAATTGGATTATTGCGGCTTTGTGAACATGAGAGGTAGAATCTGATTGGGAGAAGTAGGTCTTCTAGTATGTCCTGAGGGGGTGAATCTTTCTTTGTCCCACCCCCATTTTGTTTCTCTGCTTCCTGACTATTATGATGTGATTTGCCTTAAAGCATCACATCTTTCCCACCATGATGGAATGATGACTCTGAAACCTTGAGCCAGTATGAATAGTTCTTTCAGTCATGTTGTCACAGGGAGGGAAGTGATCACACACAGGGCACACATTGGATATTGCTGAGTTGGTTACTTTGCACAAAGAAGTTAATTCATGACAAGAAGAAATATGAGGTATCAGCTTTATACCTCCTGTATAAGGGAGGTCTAAGGGGTTCAAGTCCCTTAAATAGGTTGCACTGACTTGAGTGTCTTATAGGGTCCCTGAGTCCTCCCATTTTCCTTATTGGTCTCATACCTTCCTAATATTTCTCCTCATAGACTCCTTTGGTAACACAAATCCACCATCTTTGAGAGCCTGTTTTCTCTTTCCTGTATACCTATGTCTTTCTGGCACCCCTTCAATTAGGCATATTGGAATATGCAAAGTAGAAAATGTGAAGTCTTATTTCCAAATAAGCATCAATTAGATTTTAATTTTTCCATCATCCAGAATTAACACTGGGACCTCTGACTTGAAGCCAGTTTTTCATCCCTACATATTATTATTATTTTTACTTAGCATTGCTTTACATAATTAGAAATTTCACATGATTAGAGATTTCAATTTATCAGTGTTATATTGTAGATATTAATAAAATATTAATTTCCTTATTGAATACATTTGCTAATTTTTCTACCTTAATAACAACTACAACATAGTACATTTTTAACTTCCTGAGTTTAACTCAAGGGCCTGACTAGTTTTTCAAGTTAGAAATTAGTAGTAAGACAATCATCTACTTTGTTGGGGCAAATTCTGTATTAGAATATAGATATGCCAATTTGCCATTCTTCTCTGTTATTCAGTTGTTAAATAAACAATTTAAAGCCATCAACAGCACCAATAAATTCCACGAAGAAAGTCCCCTATGTGGTGCCTAGTAAATAAGAGCCTCTCTTTGTTTGTCTACTTCCAAAAATAATGTTTTAAAATCCAAGTCACCTAACTACGAGATTACCCAATGAGAACAAGCTTTGTTGACAGAAGTGTAACAGACACAATGCATGCATTCTTGCAGCAGTTGCTCAGTTTATCTTGGTGAGTAAAGGATTGGCAAATCACTTGGCAAAGACCACATACATTCTTCTAAATTATCCAGATAAGCCCAAGTGTCTATGCACATCCACTTATTTTTGCTCATTGAGAAGAAATGTTACTTAAGTAGAATTAGCATTTTATGGCATTTATTTAGTTCTTGAGTTGACTGACAAGCCTATTAATGTATTCCATGAGCTTTATTAATGTAATTGGAAAATGTCCCACATGCCAATCAACTTATAATAAGTAATTATGTTCATAAATACTGTAAAATTATTAGCTTTTAATTTGATTTCATGACATACCTTCAAAACAGTTGCATGTATTTTCTATTTCTAAAGGAACAAAACACACCATCAAGCATTCAGCAAGTACATTCATCACTGCTCAGAGGTTCATGAACATCAAATGACCTGCAGAAACTAGGACTATCTGACTTGATTTCATGACATACCTTCAAAACAGTTGCATGTATTTTCTATTTCTAAAGGAAGAAAATATACCATCAAGCATTCAGCAAGCACGTTCGGCACTGCTCAAAGGTTCATGAACATCAAATGACCTGAAGAAACTAAGACTATTTGAGAAGGCATGCAATCTCTTTAAAAGTGCTTAATAGTGTAATACAGCCTCTACAGTAAAAATTTGAAAAATCAACACCAGTAGACGTAAATAGGTGCTAAGTCAGAGCATGTATCCCATTGTCCAGTTTACATGGGTGTGACACAGGGGAGAGAGAATAAATTTGGGATACACTGAGAAATATTGACAAATATAGCATGGAAACCTACAGGTTGCAAATGACAAGCCAATGTCACATCCTGACTGTTTCATACATTGCCATCCAAATATTTCCTCTCAGAATAAAAAAGAACCCGGTATACATTTTTTTCCTAGAAATTTGAATAAAAAGGCAAAGAAGAGAAGAGATTAGAAAAAGTCCAGAGATGAGATGTTTCTGTACTTTGCAATTTTGCATCCACTTTGAAATCAGACCAAACGCTACCCTCTAGATTTCTTGTATAATCCCCATGAAAAGATGGACTCTGGACTGTAGATGTAGGTCAGTGGTAAAGCAATTGCTAGAACACTGACCACCTACCTCAGACATCCATCATACAAAACCAGGTAGAATCTTGTGAAAATCTGACTTTGAAAACCACATATCACTGCAGAAGGCAACAATCTACAATCTAGTGATTGGTTTCCATTTTAAACTGTCTCCTTAAAGCAAATTGTACAATTAAGTAGTTGAACCCCATTGTAACTTTAATAGCAATTGAAGTTTTGGGGCTCTTCTGGTATACGAGGGAATAGAGGTCATTTACAAAGGTTGTAGATGAACTCTGTGTTGAGGCATTAACCCATAAACCAAATTCAGATCCAGCCTTGAGGGAGATATGTGAAGACAGCAACACTGAGTCTCCCATTCAGCTTCACCAGGCACCAAGTCCTGGGGTGGGACATGTCATCATCTATTTTGTTACTAACTTTACTAGTGATTACTACAGCATTGTTTTGAGATCCAGAGAACAAAACATTTCCATGCAGACAACACATACATTTAAAGGACAAGTGCATTATGTAAGGTACAAATTATGCATTTTTTACCCTCCTCGGATTAATGTCATATGTTTTCTTGAAGGGTGCATACATTGGCAGAACCCAGGGCTCTTATGCTAGGTATGAAAGTGGGACAACAATGTTTTTACAGATTATTAGTTGACTAGTGTGGTTATCTGCTGGAGCTCAATCAGACGCAAGGCACTGTGAAAAGCTTTCCAATTACTCTGTATTTTTACTTAACTTGAGTTACTCTAGAAGGTTATGCTTTGCATTTTCACTCAAATGCAAGAGGAGAGAAAATGTTCAGGAAGGTTGGGGAGGCAGCTTTTAGAGTTACCACTCACAATTCATGACCCTTTTACTTTTCAACATATCTGCTCTGGGTTTTTAAGTACTTATTTTAATGTATCAATTATGGATTCTCCAAGATTTATTTCAGAGATAACTCAAGGGAAGATACGAAATATATCACATACAAAAATCATAATGTGGTGTTAATGGCCACTGCCTGTTCTTGTAAGTGGGGATTCCTGGATTTAAATCGTCATTACCCTTTAATGGAAACTAGAAGATAATTCACAGGATAATGACAAAACATTCTTGAATACTGGTAGCTGTTTCTGAGTCAACTCAATACCAGTGCTGAATAGTTCACACAGAAATTCCACAAGGTAGCCCTTCTGGAACATGGGTCTTTTACTATCTTAGTATTTCATTTCAAGCTCATCCCTCCCAAGAACCTTGCCAGGAAACACTCACCTTGCACAGTGAGATGAACCTGCATTGTCCGTGGTGTGTGTTGGGTCTGCACAGAGCAGGTGTATGGGCCATCATCTGTCACATCGACATTCTGTATCTGGAGGCTGTAGTCTCTTTTATTCAATGTGGAAATGGAAACTCGAGGGTCCACTGACCACTTGTCACCTCCAGCAAAAATGATACTTGATCTGTTGAGCCAGGCACCCTTTGATGCTCCATCTTCCAAGTAACACCTAGACAAGGAGGGAAGGATGGAGGAAGGGAGGGAGAGAAGGCGGAATGGAGGGAAGGAGGGAAGGAGGGAAGGAAGAATGAGAGACGGTTAATCAAAATGAGAATGAATATCAGTATCTTTGTTCTGTGTGTATGCCTGTGCTTCAGTTCAGAATCAAACTCTCTTCACATTCTCTCTGTTTATATAATGATTAATCAATATAAATGAAATCTACATATTACATTTCTACATGAAATCACACTTATTTGACACTTTAGGAAGTACCAGAGGTCTTTGAGAGTCATCTTTGAGCTGGTCTAGGTCTTGATGAAATGTACCAGCTACAGTAAGCATAAGAGCACCACATAGCTAATAATTCTAAGAAAACCTGGCAAGAATCAAGCTTGTAAAATGAACATTAACCTAAAATTTACAAGGTTTAAACTATTTTTACCAAACTGCTGCTGTCCTCAGTGTAAGATCTTTAGTGACAAAGCTGTCTTGTCTTTTCAATAAAGTATTTACTAAGTTTATTTTTTTCCCTGTGAGTCATTTATTTATTGACAAACTGCCATCACATCCTTATTTATTGCTGGGATGTGCACAATCCTTGTTCTCTAGAAGCTGCTGTCTAGTGACAAAGATAGGCAAGCAGTGAGTGTACAGAGGAGAAGATGGATCAGTGAAATCAGATTCAGGTGCATGAGAAACCTACACTACTCAGGCCCAAAAGAGTGCAGAGCTGCATATTGCAAGACTTCCTGGAAGATGAGCTATCTGAGAAGTTCAGAGGGGCCTCAAGTCACAGTATCACAGATACCATTCTGTAGGTCTTAAGGTGAAAGAGCCAGATGCACTAAACCAGAAATGAGCAAGATGTGTGGTATAGGAGAGATGAACAATGGGATGATGGAGATTGAAGACAGCAGGCTTGGTGACAGGTAGTGTATCATAAGGTGAGACTTGAAACCAGACCCCAAATCAGATTCTAGAACAAGATTCAGAAGCATAGTCCTATGTTGAATAGAAGGCAGCAGGAAGAGCCAGAAGCAGAAGGCCTGGGTCACATGCCAGTGATTTTGACTGAGGTCTGAAATTCAGCAATTCATTAAAAAAAAGGTTCTGTTACAAATTAAAGGCTAGTTTTCTTAAATGAGTACAAAGCATAGCTGCAGAAGGAGAATTCGTATAACTGAACAGTCTGACAGCATTTCCACAGAACGCCTTGGGGGATTGAACACAGAATCTGAGATTGCTACAAAATTGCAAGTTGAAGGCAACTGCCAGCCACTACCACGTTTGTGAAACTAATCAGGGGGTGAACAAGGAACAAGGTTCTGGAAGAATCCAATTTGCAGTCAGCTTCCCCATCTGCAGATTCCAGAGCAGTAGGGGTTGTAAAGGTCATTTTTAATTGAAAAGCTTTTCCTTATGCATTCAATGAAGAAAATAAAATCTCCTTAATGCTATAATTCAACAATTGCAATGTGTTATTAATTCTTAATAATAGAAAGAAGATAGAAGGGACAGTTTTCTCATTAAACAAGATCATATCCATGCTAGTGCCATGCTGAACTCTCTACATTTAGAGGTAACACAGCCCTGGGGGGTAAGGCTTGCTATGTCTTTTATCCTTAGAAAATAAATCAAGATGTGTAGGTTAAATGACTTCCCCAAGACACTCCATTGGTGGGTGGGTTGTAGGACTGCATTTGCAATCAGGACTTTTTTTTTTAAATCCACATCTGATGATGCAATGTAGATCAAAGACTTTTCAAGATGGTTTTGGAAGTGGAAAGGTGATTAGAATGTTGCAGATGTTACTGCGAGTAATTTCTTATTTACCAAATGTGACCGATTGCTTAACCTGTTTATTCTAAAGTAAGCAGAAAATTAATTAGGAATGGGTATTTTCCCATTGAAGTCTGCTGGGCAGCTCTCTTTCTCTAGAGACCAACAAAGCTTTGCTTGCCTCTGAGGTCAAGAGGGCTCCCCGGAGTGACTGGCACATCTAGCCTTAAACTTTATCTCTTGTTCTGGTGTAGCACAGGCCACCATGGAGAGACAGACTGACCTTTGCCAAGCAAAAACAGAGAAGTAGTCTCTGTTCTGCTGTGTGCCCTTGGCTGGGAGAACAACGGTGCATAGCTGTCACTGGCTCCAAACCAACCCTCTTCCTGACACATGCTCAGGAAAATGAGAATCAAACAAAAATATGACTTTTGATCAGTTCCTTGCAATTCAACACCTTTCTTCTCAATCACAGGTAAAGGAAATGCACCAACTAAAACTACTGTATATACAAATGAACTGGTAATCAGGCTTAGGTATGTCATGGGAGTTTCTAAACTCAAAGGAGGTGGGCAATGAATGCATATAGCTTTAAGTTTAAGTCAATGATTGCAGAAAATGTGTTAAATAGGCCAAGTTCACACTAACATGTGTGTGTGTGTGTGTGTGTGTGTGTGTGTGTATGTATGTGTTAGATTTAGCATGAGTACATGGAGCCTTTGAGAAAAATGATAATTCCTGGTCTTCCTGATCATTCTTCCCTGTGTTGTCTCCATGAAATCATTTTCCTTTACAACATAAGTAGCTAGCTGATGTGTTAGAAATTCACTAAGGTAGGGTAGTGGTGGCACACGCTTCTAATCCCAGCACTTGGGAGGCAGAGGCAGAAGCAGGCAGATTTCTGAGTTCGAGGACAGCCTGGTCTACAGAGTGAGTTCCAGGATAGCCAGGACTACACAGAGAAACCCTGTCTCAAAAAAAACAAAACAAAACAACAGAAATTCAGTAAGGAGTGGAAGTGGACCAGGTATGGTGGGATGAGATTGAGAGCCACCTGAGATACTATGATACATACTTATTCTTCTGACCTTTAGTAAGCAAAACCTTTTCTTTTATGACAAAACAACTTGGAATCAACAAGTTAAAAATCTCTATAAAACCTGGTCTATATGGGATTTACAATGCAAATGACATAGCACATCCCCAGTTGCCCAGAAAAGGGTGGGAAATATTCTGAATGTGTGTTCCTGCCTACAACACCTGCAGCCAGATTCCTTCTGCAGACAAGACAGAGGGAAACTCTAACACTTAAATCAGGTCAAGTCAAGACCTCCTATTTCTCTAAAGAAAGCCATGATTCCCAGTGGTCTCTAACACGTCCTGAGTATTGAGATATTTCTGACCCTAGCCTACTGTGCTGATTGTTTCTCTGTGGCTGTTCTCAATCAGCCAGGAGCAATTGCCTCGGGGAGATGGCAAACGTCATTTATGTCACAGGAATTCTCTTCCACTAGCATTCTGTTACTAGTTCCATATTTTACTAGTATTATCACTAAACTGTTTAAGGTACATATTGACTCTATCACCTAACACCCCTCGCAGAATCCTTATTGGACATGTGGTTTACCTGAGTAAACTGTAGAGTGATGGGCAGACATGGGGAGGTATCAGGAGGAAGTCCAAGCCAGTGGTTCTCATCATTCATAATGCTTCAGCCCTTAAATGTTGTAGTGAACTCCAATCATAAAATTATTTTGTTGCTACTTCATAACTGTAGTTTTACTACTGTTATGAACTGTAATGTAAATATCTTATATGTGACCCCAAAAGGGGTCATGAACCATAGG
The DNA here is from genome assembly GCA_019843815.1 of Montemys delectorum. NCBI lineage: Eukaryota > Metazoa > Chordata > Mammalia > Rodentia > Muridae > Montemys > Montemys delectorum. Next base: position 37,969 of record JADRCD010144832.1, read on the forward strand.
TTGAGAATCCTTGTCTAAGCTGATCACACATTGAAAGATCTGAAGTAAGTCACAGCAGTACTGTTTGACTTGATGAGCTTTCCAAACCAAGAGATGTTATGTGGAATGTTCCAGACACTTTACATCATCAGATGAGTGAATCAGGTACTACTTTGCTTCACAGATACTGAAAGAGACAGACAGCTTGTGACCTGAACAAATGAACCATAAGCCACAATGACATAGCCTGTGGCATTGTGGACAGTTCTGGTTCATTTTGCAGGGATATGCATGCAAAGGAAGGGATTGGTAATGTGAGAATGTGGGGTAATAATAGGGTGAGGTAATGCCTATTCTCTGGCCTAGTGTGAACATTAAGTGTAGTAAATGAACAGAGGAGGTGACACCTATTCTCTGACCCAAGCCTCATGGTTTTGAGTCTCTAGATTGTATTCTCAGGATCACTTTGAAGAATAGACAAATAATCCAAGTAAAATGTTCTAGACTGAACATATTTTATTTTATTAAGGATAGTGTGTCTTCTAGAAAAATGTTTTTTTCCATTTAAAATAAAACCTGCTAGACTACTGGCTTTGTTGGGAGATGAAGAAAGAAGACCCCCCAAATACACTCATCAGCACAAGCTGTGTTATTTCCCAACCAAATACTACTCAGAGGCTTACATTACCAGTTAGTCAGTCAGTGTTTTTCATATTCATGGTGACAAACATCTGGATATTGGAAAATGTACGAAACACGAGTGTGACATATTCCACTTTGCTTTGGCTGTTAATCTTACAAATCCAGGCTGAGTAATGCTTTGCTCCTCTGAACTCTTTAAGGAAGTTTCTTTCTTTCTTTTTTTTTTTTTTTTAAGATTTATTATTATAAATGAGTACACTGTAGCTGTCTTCAGACTGCCAGAAGAGGGCATCAGATTTCATTACGAGTGGTTGTGAGTCACCAACCATGTGGTTGCTGGGATTTGAACTCATGACCTTTGGAAGAATAGTTGGTGCTCTTACCCACTGAGCCATCTCAGCAGCCCCTTTAAGGAAGTTTCTTGGCAGATGATGTTAAGATGGGAAGCTCTGGGCTGGCTGAGTATGAAGTCCTAGCTGTTCCCACTGGTAAAACAATTCTAATAGATTTTGCTGAAAATACTGCCCCTGTGGATCAAATCCTGAAGGTGGGAATCAGGGAGCTCAGTGAAATTTAGCTTAGTATGTTCCTATCACTGTCTAAAATACTGCTAAGAAAAAAAAGTCACATGGCTGCAGAAGAACAACTTCATCATATTGAGGCATCCCATCATATAACACCATGGAGGAAGGCTGATTATCTCTGTAAAGAAAGGTCAATTTCCCCACAATGGTTAACGAAAGGAAAAGAGGAACAAATAATATTCCTCGAAGCTACTTGAGAATGACTGTGTAGTGAAAGGGTATACCAGTTAGCCACACTGCTCTCTTCACTGTACCACAGAATGCCTGCCACATAAACACCTCTATGTGTTTGCATCACAAAGTCTAAACATGTCAGAGAATTTTTCAAAGGCACATCAAAATTTACAAAAGCCTATATAATCCTCATGGTAACTTTCTTAGGCATTATCAGGTGACAGATACTTCTCTAAGCATATTATGAATTTTTTCATTCTGACCCGACAAGTCTTTGAGGTATGTGGGTATGGTCAAGTATTATACCACTATGACCATTCACAATGAGAAAAATAGCCACAGAGCAAAGGAATAACTTCTAGATGGCATGCATGTTGAAATCTGTGATGGATAAAAGTATCATTAATACAGTACATGCATATTAAGTATCCAGCCCTGTACTCAGTATTATTGATGGGATCTGCACACTCACTGTTCATGGGAATGATACCACATTAGAGATGTATTTGTTTCTCCTATAGTATAAGGAAAAATTACTAACACAAATAACATTGATTTCTTGTTCTGTAAAAGAAGAAAATCTATATTGTATATATTTTATTCAAGTTATCCTTTGTGATAGTCTTTTAAGTAGAAATGGGCAAAGAACTGAAAGCCATAATCTTTCTTTTCTATTAGATTCAGTGTATCTGGTTTTATGTTGAGGTTCTTGATCTATTTGGACTTGAGCTGTGTGCAAGGTGATAAATGTGGATCTATTTTCATTCTCCTACATACAGACTGCCACTTAGACCAGCACCATTTATTAAAGATGTTTTCTTTTTTCCACAGTATGTTTGTTGGCTTCTTTGTCAAAGATCAAATGTCCATAGGTATGTGGGTTTACCTCTGAGTCTTCGATTCTATTCCATTGATCGACCTGTCTGTCTCTGTACAAATATCACGCAGTTTTTATCACTAATGCTTTGAAGTACAGTTTGATGTCAGAGATGGTGATTTCCCTCAGAAGTTCTTATATTGTTGAGAATTTTTTTTGGCTATCCTGAGTTTTTTGTTTTTTCCAAATGAAGTTGACAATTTCTCTTTCCATGTCTGTGAAGAATTGTGTTGGAATTTTGATGAGGATTGCATTGAATCTGAAGATTGCTATTGGTAAGGTGGTCATTTTCACTACGTTAATCCTACCTATGCATGGGGCAGGGGAAGAAGGGGGCTATGGAGGAGAATTCCAGAGGGTCAAGAGAATGAATGGCAATAAGCAGCCTCAGGAGGGGAACCCTCTGGAAAGTACCAGAGCCCGGGGAGGTAAGAAACTCTCAGGACTCAATGGGGGTGATCTTAGCCAAAATGCCCAACATTGAGGAGAGGGAACTCAAAGAGTCCACCTCTAGTAGACAGGGCATCAAGTAGAGGGACTGGATTACTAACCCACAGTCAAAAGTTCTGACCCAGAAGTGTCCCTGTCTAAAAGAACTGCAGGGACAAAAATGGAGAAGAGATTGAAGGAAAGGAGGTCCGATGACTGGACCAATAGGATCCATTTTATGAGAGTGGGGCACCAAGGCCTGACACTATTACTGATGCTATGTTGTGCTTACAGATGGGAGCTTGGCATGGCTGTCCTTTGAGAGACCCTACCATCAGCTGACTGAAACAGATGTAGATGCTTATACCCAAACAGTGGACTGATGTCAGAGACCCCTATGATTTAATTGTGGGAAGGATTAAAGAAGCTGAAGGGGAGGGTGACCACACAGGCAAACCAGCAGTCTCAACTAATCCAGAACCCAGGGAGCTCCCAGAAACTGAGCCACCAACCAGGAAAATACATGGGCAGGTCTGAGGTCCCTGGCAAATACAGAGTAGAGATCTGTTTGGTCTGGCCCCAGTGGGAGAAGATGAGTTTATTCCTCAAGAGACATGAGGCCCAAGGGAAGGGCAAGGCCTCATGGGGAAGGGGAAGCACCCTCTTGGAGGGAAGGTGTAAGAGCAATGGGATGAAGAACTGTGGGGGCAAGGACTAGGAATTGGGGCAATAACTGGAATGTAAATATGTCAAACCCTAATTTACATAGAAGGGGAGGGCTTGCATTCCAGAGAAGCCCACTCAAGTCTTTAAACATGTCTCACATCAGACACTCCTGTCATTTCCACACTTTAAATTTTGAACTCAGTGAAGCAAGTTTGCTTTCTCTCCACATGGACTCAAATGTGAGACATCCAAATCTGGAAGAGTTCAAGTCTTTTGCTAACTGGCAGGTGCTCCAAACCACTGTGGGGATTTCTGTCTGCTTTGCTGTCTCCATGGCAGATGCTTCTGCAAGAAGTTGGATTTTCACTTCAGGAGCTATAATGGGGATGCATGCTAGATGCATCCTACATTCAGATGCCTACAGAAAGGTTTGTTCTATCAGGGGCTGGCAGTGAAGGTGGAAACCCAGAGAACACAGCTGCAGTTCTGGGCTGCATGGAAACCTTGCTGTTTCTGCATTCTGTGTGGATCTCACTCCCAGTGCAAGTAGCAAAAGCAGAAGGAACACATACAGTAGCTTCTCTCACTTCCATCAGCTGCCTTTGCATTCAAACCATTAGATGGGTGGCCATTCCATATATGCAATGTCAATAAGACAAGCAGCTTGCAGTGCATGTACAGTCAGACTCTATAAGCCCCAAAGAAAACACTACTTCTCAGTATCCATGAATACTGATGTTAGAATAACAAAATGAATTCCTTTTTTTTCCTTAACTACATTTTTTCAAGTAAAAAGTAGTTTGAGTACAGATTTCATTTTATAAGCAAGAATGACTCACAGCATGAATGATTAAAGCCAATCTTGTAACTGCTAACTAAAGTGCCATTAATGCATATTTATTTGTTCTCTAAAGAAAATTCAATAAGTCATAACTCAGTATCAGCTGTTTTAAAATATAAACGTGGGTACCACACAGAGGGAAAATCAGTTGTTTATTATCTTAGTGGACTTTCCAGAAACAATTTTAAACTAGTTTTATACCCTCCCAAATTAAAATAAAAGATAAAGTTGAACACAATCTCTAATTTTAATCTTATTAGATATTATTTTTTTGACAAAGGCAAACTGTCCTGAAGAAGCTATTTCCCCAGCTTTCTCACCTGTGTGATGGGGTTGCTAAGCATCTCTACCTGACTGCTCTCATTTGGTCTAAGTTAGCCACTTTAATATACCAGGATTTAGCCAGGTGTGTTCAAGAGTACAATTAACTATGGCTATATTGTCTTACTATCAAACATCAGGCTTCAAAGCAAGGCAAACATGACTTTATAACCTGAAGAAAATATGATAAGACATTAGCATGCAAACTGTGAACAATCAAGAACTTGATGTCTGGAATGTTTACCCCATACTATGATCTTTAAAAACCTGTAACGTCATATTACTATAAATATACCCATTTAAATTTTTTTCTCACTTTAAGTGAATCCAAAGAATTCTGAATAACAGTGATTTGATGTTTATTTAACAATTATTTTATAAAGTATATAGATAAATCTTACTTCTAAAGGAAATGCTAGTGGTTTACTTTTTTTGGCCTCAAACTGAAGTGACTTCCATTTTTAGTACATAATTTACTCCTAATTAAAAATTTTGATATTTAACATCTTTTATTGTTGTCTATCTTCTCGGCTCTAAAATTAAACGTATAAGCCAGTGTGAAAATAACTCTATGATCATAAAAATTCTAAGACAATATTCCAAGTAAAATAAATGTCTTATTATTAATAGTAAATAACTGATCAAAGCACATATATCATGGTAAATTTTATTAAATATATTTGTAATTTAAGAAGTTAATAATGTTCCTATTAATGAGGACATTTCTCTGGATATATGGGGCAGGGGAAGTCCTGGTTTTGCTTATGCAAAAAGAAGGCTCAGAATCAAATCTTCCTAGATTTTGTGTTTGTGATTGGAAACTGGGAGAAAATCTGTTTTTATAAATAATCTCTGCAATGGGTGGACCTTTTGTGATTCTCCTC